>RXPK01001607.1:0-160483 GCA_004143645.1 Protaetia brevitarsis
CTTTTTTTTTGTTCGTTGTCTTCCTTCTGTTCTCTGTTTTTTACTTTCTTCGAGTATCATTTTTTCTTTTGTTTCCTTTCATGATATTCTTGCCGTTTTTTGCGATTATAACTGAAGATGCTTTTCCCTTTTTTGCTTTCGTTCTTTAGGTTTCGGCCAGAAAAGAGCTTTTTTAAAAGGGCTTGGAACCGTTGACGACGACGGTTGATTTGATAAAGCAGCATCCGTCCTAATTTTATTTGTGCTTGTTAAGGGCTTTATGGGATTTGATGGGGTTGTATTGATTGTAACTTCACTGTGTCTATTGTTATTAGCAATTTGCTCTTCAGTAGCTATGTCACTTCTAGAAATTATTGTTTTCTCTAAATCTTTGTCCATATTTGAAATTTGTGAATTGTCAAATATTGCTACTCCTTGTTTGTATTGCAATCAGGAACTTTATTTTTAGTAGCTACGTCACTTTTAGAGGCCATTGCTGCCGTCGAATTACTGCCCTTGGTTGACATTTCTAAATTTTCAATATTTTAGTTCTTAATTTAAGAAGGTTTAATACGAAAGTTACATCTTTGAATAAATAAAATAATGAGGGGCTACTCATTATTTTATTTATATATGTCCCCTTCCCACACGTTCGTTTGTTTAAATACAAAGTTATCTTCCAAAAACTTTATACCTGCTTCTAAAACTTTAATCTTTGACTGAATAACAGTTGCAGTATCGAGATTACATTTTTCAGTTTCATTGGAGATTGTGGCAGCACTTGGATTCCAAGGATAAAGCCCAGATTTTCGAAAGTTTTAGCAACCATGGATAGCACACATTTGTCACGTACTCGAAGAAAGTTTCGCCGATCATCCACCCAGTTTCACTTTTTCCTATGCCCCATGAACTTGTAACACTATCAGATATATCTCTTGGAATTCTTTCGTATCGAAATAATACCATTAGAGGCGCCAATCTTCCAGCTGTACTTTAGGTTATTAATACAGTGAGATATTGCTTCTCATCATCGTTGACTTTATTGATATATCGTCTCACCTTTCTTTGCCAAGATTTTACCAGCCTTTGGGTTAAGAAAGACTGCACTTTCTACAGCATTAAATATCCAATGTACTTTAGAGTTGACGTTCGGAAACCACGCATCAAATTTTTCCTTGCTTACTGATGCTCTGCTGATTATTAGTTGTGCAGGTAGAAATTTCTGGATTTCGCCTTAGAAAGCTATAATACCATGTTCGTCCAGGTCGATGATTTATGAAGCAATTCTCTCGATTTAATTACCTTATTAGATGCTGAACGCTGGCAAGCAGTGCTTCCTTTCCAATTGGAAATCCTGCGTCAGCGCTGCCAAATATCCATCTAACCATGTTTTTCTTCATCTCTTGTTAGAATTGTTTCCGGTCCCTTCTGTCTATATATATCTCGATGTCTTTCTTTTAAGCCTATTGATCAATGTTGATCTAGGTCCATCGTTATTTTTAGCTGGCTGAAGCAACTAATGCTCCTTTCGCTACTGCATTTATTGCCAATAGGGTCGGGTCCTTCAACAAGTTATACAAAAAACTTACTTACTGTACTTCATTTTTGTGTTATGTGATGACGAATGTTTAAAACAATTCAACATTTGTGTTTCATATTTTTGAGTAAAACCAATTGAAAAAATGATAAATTTAAAATTATGTCCTAAGACATCACAACTGTTTTGGCTAATAAAAAACTGACGATTTTGCTGTTATCCAGTGTCACATATGTCAGGTATCATTTAATGGTTTTTGGTTAGGTTATAAATGACATTTAGTATGATTATTTAATAATTGCGTGATATTACTATACCTTGGGCAATCATTAAGTATTGGCGAAAATAGTTTGTAAAAATGCTAAAATAAGACTATTGTTGTTATAGGATTTATACATTTCAAATAGATTATTTTACACAGAGAACTTACATTAGATCCTGAATTTGAAATATTTACTGACCAAAATTTGCCAATTATTGATCATATTATTATATATAGATTATCGAACATTTTCCCAACAAATCTAGATTTTAGGGATAATATCTTTCTAAAAGCATACACATAATTCCAATCAAACTCAATGTCATAATTGAATTTAACACACACATTAATTGACAACGGAGACACAGATTGTGCAATAGGGAACGTCAAACCGCTAATTAATTTTTTATTGGCCTAAATCAGAATCTCAATTTTTTTATTGGGCGAAACAGTTGTGACGTTGGACTAAGATTTTTGAAAAATACATTTTCAAACTCTTTTTCCTTCAAAAATACCAATCTCACAAACAAAAAAAACCTGCAAATCCGTAATAATTTGAAACTTTTTTTACGAATAGAAAAATAAAAAAAGAAATTGCTTCCCGACATTCGCCCTTTTGTTGTTTCTTTCGAATAGAAAAATAAAAAAAGAAATTGGTTTTTAAAATCAGATTACTGCGTATTGAATATGTTTTTGAATGTAGCACTCTAAAAATGCAAGTTTTTTTTACCCCGCACTTTAGCCCAGGTTTAAAATCCGGTTTTGAAAACCGATTTTTACTGAAAATCGATTAACCGGTTTTTGATATCTCGGGATTTCCGCAGCAGTAATAGGTAGGTATACCGAAAGAGGTCAAAATATAAATCAAGCATAATACTTATATCTGATTGAAATTTGTTCTTAGCCGTTAATGCAATTTTATGTTTTTTCATTTTTCATGAGTTAGCGGCTTATTTTTATAATGAATTACATTATTTTAAACAATTAAAACTCTTCATTTACGTTTCGACAATCTATTTATTCTTGTCTTCTTCAGAATTTTTTTTTACATTTAAGGATAACACAAGGACATTTTAAAAGTTAATTTAAAACTTACATGTTCTTACTAATTTCAAACATGTTATTTGTCAAATACAAACAGTACAAGACAAGAATAAGTAGATTGTGGAAACGTAAATGAAGAGTTTTAATTGATTAAAATAATGTAATTCATTATAAAAATAAGCCGCTAACTCATGAAAAACGGAAAAACATAAAATACTTATATCTTATATACCTAATCCACATATACATAATTTGTGGCTGTATATAGGTATAGGTATACATATTGTATAATTTAAAAGTCTGAGCTGAAATTTAGATTAGCTATACGATAAGTGCCGGTACGATTTGTGTTGCCATTTAACCTTCAATGTTCCAAACTGTATATTTGTTGTGTTAATATATTTATTTTTTAACCACTATCTGTGGAGGGACCCAAGTATATTCTTGTTTATTTTAAGAGAAAGTTTTTATATGCAAGCATAAGCATTTCAGGCTGTTTTGAAATGGAGAACTACATGTTTACAATAATATAAATCGCTGACGCTCACATGACAATACAGGGGTTACGTATACATACATAACATTAATGATGGGTTGAATGGAGTAAAAAGTTTGAACTCAAACTTTTATACTCGGAATCTATAGTCCGCGTACATCATTGTTTACGAATAGGGAAGTACTAATCAATGACATTGTTTTAAAAACGATTGTAATAGCTACGGTAATAAACATATCTTTATTACAAATAAATTGCAACATCCTATACCAATTATTTTTTTAATTTTGGCAATACCTCTAAATAGTGGAATTTGTATAAGCGTTAATTGAGGGTTTCAGCACACCACTACGCTTAAATTTGCAAGGTAGTGGAAACGAGGTCTTATTACACATAAATGTACTACTCCTTCATAATATTGTTAATATTTAAGGTTTTGTAGGCATTTATTACTGTGTGTAACATTAAAGAACAAATACAAGTGATGTTTTATAAAGAGGCGTCCGGTGTTTTGCATGTGAAACCGACAAATACAGATATGTTTTTATAGAGAATTTAAAACGAAATTGTGATGAATTGCCACTACCGCCAATGGCTGTAATAACATAAATTGGAATTATAAGGCAATGAAAGTTCTAACCTTATTCCTAGATGATTCTACACAATGTGCATCAGATTACTTACAAATACAAATTTCAAATTTTTCAAAAGTATCAACACAATATTGTCTTAAAACGAATAATAAAGAAATTATGATGGTTTTTATTTTGTAAAATATACAGCAGTATAAAGAATCAACTTTTAACAAAACAGATACATGTCTTGGTGGTTGATGTTTATTTTAACATATTACATCTTAAAATAATGTCGTTGAAATTAAATTGAAAAGGAAAAAGTAAATGCATAATTTGTAAATACTGCTCAAAGATATCACCTTCACTCTTAATACATTTTTGTGCCCGCTTGAGTAGCTACACTCTGGATAGCTTTTAAGATAGTCCTTCCATCCAATTGGCGGAGAACCTCCCTAACCTTATTTTACAATTCGTTCACGTTGTTGTATCGGGTTCTGTATATCTGATCTTTTAAATATCCCCAAAGAAAAAAAGTCTATAGCTGAAAGGTCAGGAGAGCGTGCTGGCCAATGAATTGGCCCGTTTGGGCCAATTCGTTCCACTTATCGGCCAAAATGATGTCCAGATAGTTGTGAACTATGCGGCAGTTGTGTGCCGGAGCACCGTCCTGCTGAAAGCACAAATTTTGACACATCAGATAATTGGCGTTATCCAAGAAATCCTCTAGAACGGTACGAATAAATTCCAGATATCTCTCTCCTGTCAATATACCATTGTAGAACACTCGACCGACTGTCGAACCAGTAATAAGGTCTTGGACTTCTTCCCAGATCCTCCCAGAGTAAGGTTTTTGCCATGGTTTTCCCTTACTCCGTGGCCATTGATTTTATATAAGTATATTATATATAATCAGGGTCCTTGGCGAATGCTGGGAGATAACAAAATAACTGATAGCTGACTGATTTACAGTAGACTCGCGATTATGTGAACTAATCACATTTAACATATTTCATCATCCAATTCCTCAGCAGCATCTCTAATGAAAAATTCGCGATGGGCTTCAAAATATGCTAACACTGTAACTTCTACCTCTTCTTTGATAATGATATTTTTCTTTGTTCTTTTCTTCTTACATAAGCAATCCTGTTGCCTAAATTGTTTGTAAAGTTTTTGAAAGTAGCGTCGATCTGGCTGCTGTCGTAAAGGATATTGTTCTGCATAATATTTGACAGTCCTTATTTCCAGCATATCGCATTTCTCCAAATGAGAAAATACTATGGTATGATATTATATAATACTTAAAACTAAATACAACGAAAACTGTTCTAGTAGCTTGACCAGTTTTCGTTATGATAATAATGTAATACTAACAATTAGAAGTAAAGAACACAATACAAAAACTGAAAAACCAACTTTTTTAAATTATTAAATGTGTAAAAGACTTAAGCTCATTGCGTTTTCGGCAGTTTCATACAACATACTATTTGTTTTGACTTAAAGTGAATGAAGCCTGCTATAAATTTTACATATCTTTGGCACCAATTAAAAACCACCATAACTCCTTTATTATTCGTTTTAAGACAATATTGTATTAAAACTTTTCCATCACAAATTAAAATATCTTCATCTTTTTTAACAATATACAGGCTATTCAATTTAAAAAAATATAAATTTAAAAATTTCTCAGAAATGTAATTTTTTTTTCGTATATTGCATATTAATCAGCGTTAAAAACACTAATACTTTGCTAATTTAACCTACTTTCTAGAATCAATAATAACAGAGATAGCAATGGCACGCACTTAATTTGAATCAGCCTGTATACTTGGGTATGTATGTACCTATGTATGTAGGTAGATATAGTACACCAACTTCTTTTTATGGAACCAATAAAAGGAGATTATTTGAAATCTACGACTAACGGGGTGAAACGGTGGGACATATTGATTTGACGTTTCGACCAACTTGAAATTGATAAAAATTTCTATAGACTAAATTATTTGGTACATATCTGGCATTTTGTATAATTCAACCCAGAAGGAGGTGTCAAAGGTTATGTGCAAAACAATCATCGATTGACACTTAGAATAAATATACTATAAACTAAATTACTAACGGAGTTTGAAGTTCACAATTCATTTTCTGTAGGCTGTAGGATTTTTTTAGTTCGAGTGATTTCACCCCCGCTGACGGCTGCAAAGGGATTTTGATATTGGTTTCTGCATGCAGAACCGAATTTACCACAATCTGTGTGGGGTTTTAAGTTGACGATCGGATTTCTGTAAGCCCACGATTTTTTTTTTCTATAATAGTATAGGGGGCGTAACACCCTCGGTAATACCTTGTTGCACGTCAGGTATGCGATTTACGCTACGCCTACGATAAGATACTTTGGATTTGACTAGTTTTTATTTCTCTACTTTTACTAAAAGTACCTATCGCCGATAATTCCACGACACGTACATACGCCTATCGGCGTTTGGGTGTTTTCGGAAAATGAGCCACTATCTTTGAGCTGTTATGTTCACGCCGGTGATGCATCCTATTCTGCTGCATTTTCTGTCACACATAATTTATAGGCGGTGTGATCTACACAAAGCGGATAGAGATAAGACAAACAAGTTTATAAATTGTAGTTGTATTTACATACTGCTTACATCTATTCAACTATATTCATATAACATTTCTAATAAGTATTCAAATATTAAAACATCAAAGCACGATTTGGGTAAATACGAAAGTACACCATTTTTTAAAAACCATTTAAACAAATACGCACACGCAATCTTAAATTACAAGGTTACTGTTTTACTGCTTTGTGATGACATCATGAATACCAGCTGCTGTTCATTAACGTATTGGTAATAAATTCTTTAGATACGGGGAACAATTGCTTAATACGTAAAGAAACCTCTAAATGGAAATGAACTATGTATTTTTTCTTAACCGGTGCCTAGACTAGAAAGCCTATGCATGTTATGCTATCAACTACTAATATTTTTACCTAGTCTCGATGGCTGCTTCTAGAAATCCTATTTAGGAATAGTACATTAAAATTTATCATCATTTACTACAGTAGTAATTAAAAATTCCGGTAATATTAGGCATTCCGACCTGCATTTACTTTCAAGTTAAAAAAAAGTCTTATTTTTTTCTGTTTATATCTAATTTAGACTTCTTCAACGTCATTTCGTTTTAAATCATTTTAATATAGTAAATTTTTGATAAGAAATTCTGCTTTACAAAATTAAAGCTGTATGGTAACATTCCTCTAACGCAAAGCTCACCTTATAAATAATTCCTTATGGGAAAGGGTTTATTATGTTAATATTCCAAACACATTAACCGTGTTCACTCAAATCATGTTTGAGGATAATCGACGACCTCGCCCAGGCAGGTTATTATTACACATATATAATACTAACGTTTTAACCTACCCATGAACATTTACGAATATACAGCCATAGACATATGCAATCGCCTATAACAGTGCCATTTAGTGCAAAGATTGCACGCTTTTTACAGTAAGAAATTAACAAATAATGAAATTTCTGCTTTTAACTGTAATAATTAGGACGAATTTTTCCAAGAAAAAATTTTCTCCTCACGCAGGATTCGAACCTGCATCCCCTCGTTTGCCGGACGAATGCTTTCCCACTTAAGCTAGTCGAGGATGCGAAATTCGAGCGTTATAACCGAACATACGTCGGTATTAGATCTTGAAAAGCCGGCAGGACTGTAAATATGCAAAGATTGCACGCTTTTTACAGTAAGAAATTAACAAATAATGAAATTTCTGCTTTTAACTATAATAATTAGGAGGAATTTTTCCAAGAAAAATTGTAATGTAACGCGATATCTGCACTGACGATGATACTTGTTTCGTCTCCTGAAGTAAGAATAATAATCAAGAGCAGTAATACTTTTATTAAATTACTATAGTACACAAATATTTATACACTTAACTTTGCTTTAATAAGCGCAGTATAAATCAACCAGAACAAAGATTAGTTTTTCTAAACATATTAATGTGTCGTTGAAAATAAAAATAATGGGCAAAACGCGACCATTACATTAAGATACATTGAAAATGAAAACAAAATTAGAACAAAATGTTGGTCGTTTGCTGAAAACAACAGTTTTGTGCTTGTCTGATCAATCTGTATTTGTTTCCCAAGTACTAAATAAACCGAACAAAACACGAACTGGGTCAGTCCGTTTGGCGGAAAACCGCCTTTAGCTATTTCTAACATTTTCAAGTCTTTCGCTGTTGGTGTACATATTTTCACACTAACACCTGAACACCTTGAAAGTTGGGATATGCTTACAGCAACGGAACTGTAAAGCAACAAATCTCTTCTGTATTATATGATCCAACACAGATTGAAATGATTATAATTATCTTTGTTCAAATACATTCGTTTATAGGTATGCATATTAGATAATGACATGTCTAAATATAGCTAGTATGTAATACTGTAATATTCTGATGATTCATATTTTTTGTAGATAAGAATGTATCTTTGCATTAAATGCTACTTTAAAACAACTCAGGCTGGTGAATAGTTTGTTAGATTAGCAAACATAGTTAGTAACAACGTAAATTGTAAATAGTGATTCAAAACAATTCTCAAGATATAGTAAGTAAATGAAAAAAATATTTAAAAAAATGGGAAGTACTGCACAGAAAAAAAAACGATTTATTTGCGGAAATAAAATACATTTTGTCAAGAAAAAGTTGTAACCCATTTCTATGTACCCACTGCAATTTGAGTACAGCACAGCTCACAATTTCCCACTGTTAGACCAATACGAAACATCAAGCAAATGTACACCAGCGACACTTTCTAATTGTACGACCTACAGCATAAAATAGAGCCTAAATGTGTAGCATGGGTAGTAGACGACTTATGGATTCACTGCCATCTTCGAAATATGTAAACACAGATGTGCGGTCTCGGTGTTTTTTTTTTTTTGTAGTAAGTCTACTTTAAATGTAAGGAAGAATGCAGTAAATAAACATAGAAAAAACATTGAACTTATAAAATAGAGAGAATTAAATACATCAAAGGCGCATACTTATGCCTGCCGACTTATCTCGGTTAGCACAATTCGAATTTTTTGAATTACTCACCTTAAATATAATATTGCATACAAACAGATGTTTTGTTTTCTTTACACATCCCTACAGCTTTACCAAATATGTTTGTGTTTTTAATCCAGTTGATTCATAATGATTGTTTTCATAACTATTTTTAATTCGCCCCGGCTCCTTTTTTCGATATTAACATAATGAAGAATTAATATTTATATAAACTAATCATTAATTATTAATTTAAACCTGCATTTCAATTGCATTGCAATTCAAATTTTGTATTTCTTTTGGAAAAATATTGTAAGACTTTTGAGGTAAAATCTTTGAAACTAAGGAATTTATAATCGAAATATTATTTTATCTTGTTATTATAACATTAATGGAAACATAACATTAGGTACTATAACTAATAAAAAATATTTCTGACGAGTGTAGAGCTTTTCGTTCTAATATCTGATATAAAAATCATGGTTTTGAATGCATCCTCGCCATATCTCCTTTATTATTTTAATGTTAAAGAAGGAAGCCGCAGCGAATTAAAAAAAAATGATATGAATCATCAGACTAAAAATTTACTAAAAAAAGACATTAGATTAAAAAATATAAGCATATTTGGGAAACGCTGCAGGGAAAACAAAACATGCATTTCTGTCAATAACGAAATTACTACAAATTTCTCTGCATTTAATCAAATAATTGGCGCAACACCCACTTCACGAAAAATGGAAGTAGTAATAATCCTTATTACTATATTGTTTAATATCTTGCATAGGGGCTGTGGCAATTTAGTTAATGTGTTCAGTAATATTGAAAAAAGTGTTTCATTCATAACGTAGATATGCTTTACTGATTTCAGTATAGCTAAATACTTTAAATGTCTTCATGCGATCCATTTTGATAGTTTCATTATTATTTGCATACGTATAAAATGAATAAAAGCAATAAACCCATTGATATTTATTGTATAATTAACATGCCTTTGGTTTAGTTCCTAGTCGTAGTTCAACTGTAAAATGAAAATACCTTTTAAAACCATTTAATAACACTACAGCTATTCGAAATACTTCAAACATCAAATAAATTTATTGCTAGGCAAAGATAACAAATACATAAGAGATGCATTCAACTTCGCACATTAATAAATCCAGACTAAGCTTTTTTAAAATAACCGCGACAGAGAGACCGCACATCTGTGTTTACATATTTCGAAGCGGCCAGTTACTACATAAATCCGTCTACTATCCACGCTAAAGATATGGGCTCTATTTTACTCTGTAGGTCGTACAATTAGAAAGTGTCGCTAGTGTACATACATATGTTTTGCATTTCCTCATGGACACAAATGGGTTAATTCAATAAGATTTTTTCGTTATTTAAATAAACCCGATGTTGCAGCAACAAAAATATTTAGTCAAAAAGTTTAATCATCTCATGCAAATTATTTCATTAATTTTTTTATTTAATATCACTTTGTTGTTTTAACAAAATATTTTGGACGTTCTGCGCTCTCTACCTAATTGCTGAAAACAACTTCATTGAATCGCTGTAACAATATTTTTGGTTAAATCAACAAAATATCTTATTAGTAGTGCCAATCTGAGAGTGGAAACTCAATGCCCTATTTTGTCGACAAGGTTGCACGTTACCAACTTCAGCACATCGAACTAATCTGACGGTACATCTAAATGGGTTGTCTACTAATATTCAAGATTTTTGGATATATACCAAATATTTCATAATGACAATAGTACAGTTTGTAATAACTATACTATTACAGCCATGAAATATTATATACACATATGATAAAATCTGGATATAAATGCAACACTGAAATAATATGAAAGGATTCTTTATTTATAAAAGTTCTAGTGTCTATAAACGAATTCATGTACAACCACTCGTCTTACATAGTATTAAAGCAGTTCAGTACAGCGCAATTAATGGGTTTTTGACATTGTGTATGCAAATATTATTTTTGTAAATTGTCAAGCATTCGCAATTTTACATCACTGAGCTTTGTTCATAATAAATCGTTAATCACAATGCAATAAAAACAAATGTCACTGGAGTTCTATAATAATCGTAACACACACAATTAAACTAAAGACGAACTATAATAACAACAACAATAATCCTCAACATAAAACAACATGGGCATGGACACGCCTGCTCAGATAGTCATCAAACAATACATTAAGCTTTGTCCACATCTGCATAAACATGGGTTAAGTAAAACTCAGGGCCTCTAGTTCCGGAGATATTTAAAATTTTTTGAGGCTTAAAATATTTGTATGCTGGTCTACCATATGGTTCCGACCATTCATGATAAAAAATACATTGAAATGCCTTAACAACTTTAGAACTTGTTGTTGTTGGTTTGGCTCAACGCAGTTTATGCACATGTGGAGAGTCACGTCGATAATGTAGTTTCCTAAATGCACACAGCGCTATCACTTCAGCACAATGAAATAATTTATCACCTGATTACAACAACTAATGGGTGAATGAAAGAGAATGAACATTTTGCTTGTTTTACGTAATAAATGCATAAAATACTTGTGTGTTTTATAGAAATTGTCGCATAGATGACGCTACTATTTCATTCTAGCAACAGAACATATTTGGTATAAATAGCACATAGCACGACAAATACGATTATAACATAGTATAGTATATTTAAGAGACAAACATCCAATAGGTACCGTGATCATTGAAAGGGCGACTTCATTCACGCATTCTACAGCGGCGAAGTGATTCCTATGAATAGATACTTTTTTTTAGAATCTATGTTTGTTATTTTATTTGATTACTGTCTGTTAAACTCTTTTTCATTGTTTTTTTTTTCTTGTAATATTATTTATGAGTTCTATCACTGTAATTTATAGTTTACATTATCTGATGCTTCGATATAAAAATAAGCATGCATAGAAAACAAGCGTAAATAGATTTTAGTTATCAAATAAGTATTGTCTTATTATTTACAAGCTTCATAAAACGTGATTACAATAACTCGCTTACACAATTGGTTAATCTGTTTTTCAAACCAACAATAGTGGAGACAAATAATATCAGGCTCATTTTATTTCGGCTGAGCTATGACAATTCGCCGAACGTTAATTAATCTGTACTGCGGCCTCGCGCGTAGGTATTTAACTCTAGTATTTAGTAATCATAACCAAATGTTGATACCGTCAAGCAAATCGGCTTTTCAGTGTAGGAAATAAGTAAAATGAAAAACTCTGTACACATCATATATCTAAAAATACAGTATTAAGCAGTTTGTTGTAAATTGGGTAAGACCTGAATGGTAGTGAGGAGTTGGTTTACATAATCATGTCAAGTAATATCATTTAAAAATGTTACCAAGGTTTTATGTAAATATTTTTATATAAGCGCGAGAAAATCTTTGTCCGTTCTTAAATTTCCATTTTTAACCTTCAGAATAGTAGAGAAAAACGTTTCATGTAATTATTTGCAAAAATAGTTTTCCCCTATTTTATAGTTACATATATACTATGTTTACTTTTGTTTATTGGTTTAACATTCAATATTCCTATGAGGGAAGAAGTAAAATTACTTGGTATATAGAAATGGAAGCCCACACGCACAAAAGTGTTATCTTTAAACACAAGAGAATATCAATCTACTATCTAGTATGCACATACATTATGTGAGTAACAGACGTTTGTGTAGCGTACAACAAACAAAAATGCAGAGTAGCGAATACAACGTAGACAGGTATACCTATGGGTATTTCGTAACAATTTATAGCTCGACATGTTCGGTAGTAGTATTGTACGTTGTTGTAACGATTAATATGCAGGAAATGGTATTGTTTTTCAAGGATATTTGACGTTGGTGAAATAAATTTTGACATTTTGAACCGGAACACTTTCATGGTGCTCGTGTTTGTCTAGGTGTGGTTAATTAATCGGACCGAGAATAACGAACTTATATTTATTGTAAAGACTTTTTATGCATTTTAAGAACTTGTACTAATTTAGTGGTGTTGTTAGGGATTCTGATATTGTACACCTTAAGATATGTTATATTGAATGCCTATTATGCAGTGTATTTAGTTCAGTTGGAACCAGGTGGAACTTTATTTACTACATATTTCTATTATTAGTTTTAGGAAAAAGTTATTCTTCTTAAGAAGACCACTATGATTTAATAGTTAAAATGCAGCCTTTTATATTATAACTTAAAAGCTGACTAAATAACTATTACTAATAAACTAATGTATTATTAAAATATTCTTGCAGGCTGTAGTATGGTGTACTTATCAAATATTGTTGTAATTTGATCTTAAATGCATAAAGTGCTAAATTGCGCTTGTGCAAGGGGGTTTATTATTTTAGATTTATTTACCTTAAAAAAATAAGTCTTGTTATTTGTTACGAACTTATATCAGTTATCCGGTTATGTACACTTCTCACAGGAAAAATCGGGACACCAGCAATTCAGAATTTTAAAATTTCTTGATTGTAAATGTAACTTTCGGTGGACGTATTTACTTATCTTAGCCATAAATCACTTAACTATATATATTACTGCGATCAAAGGTAACGACTAGAAATTTAAAGAGAAAAATAAATATATAGAGAGAAAAAGGTTTATGTATAGAATAAACAAATCAGAGTTTCGGTGGCTGCGTTTCCTTTAGAAATACCAATGAAAAAAAAATACGTAACAAAAAAGAACTCTTGAATAGACGGCTTTATATAGAAATATACATGTATTTAACTTATTTGATGTTATGTAGATAATTCTTTTTTAAGAAAACGTGTGGTGGTGGGATTTTATTATTTAATATTATGTTACTTGTTAGTGCTGCTTTGATATTAGTTACTTACTTGGATTTGTGCTCGCGAGTATTAGTTTAGCAATAGATAATATGTCAGTCAGCCTCCTCAGTTTTGGGATAATGTGATTTTCACAGATTTATTGGCTACTATTGACACTATTATTGATGTATTAATTACTATTGTTGTTTAATATTCTTAAATATTGTATTACTAAAAAGTTTTCTTCTATCTATAAAAAATTACCAAAACCAGGTTTAAGATTATTTATAAAATTCTATAATAAAGCAATTAAGTTCCCCAAAGAAATTATTTATTTTATGAACCCCGTTTATTGCATTTTCAGGAAATATATCTTAGCTATCTATCGCCTGTGTAATCTGACGTCATCGATCTTTTTTTTTTGAAATATGGCCAACACTGGGTCTCTTTACAAACTGTCTTTATGTAGCACAGGTTTATTAACAATTATTTACAATATTATTGAATTTATAATACATAACAAACATTATAAGAAAGCATATTGTTCGTCAATCTCAGTTAGTGCTAAAATATTTATTGTTGAATTTGATACATTTAATACTTTTTCGTTGCTACTGCCCGAAGCTGTCTTACAGACCAAAAGTGTTAGCTATATTTCAATAAAATAAAACGACATTGGATTACACAGGCGATAGTTAAGACATATTTCTTGAAAGTACAATAAACGTAGGGTTAACAAAATAAATAATTTCTTTGTGAAATTAATTGCTTTAAAAATTTTGTAAATAATCTTAAACTGTTTTTGGTAATTTTTTAATACATAGAAAAATATTTTGTAGTAATACAATATTTAGGAATACTAAGCAACAATAATGAATACATCAATAATAGTGTAATTAATCAATGTGAAAATCACATTGTTCAAAAACTCAGGAGGCTGATTGCTAAAGTATTACTTGCGGGCATAAATCAAACTAAGCAACCAATATCATAGTAAAAGGTAAAATAATTTTAAAATCCCATCGCCATATGTTTTCTTAAAAAAAGAATTATCTCTACATAACATCAAACCAGTTAAATATATACATGTGTATTTCTAAATGGTGCCGTCTACTCAAGAGGCCTTTTAGTTGTTATGTATTTTTTTTGCGTTAATATTTCCGTATTCGGTATTTCTAAGGAAACACCGCCACCGAAATTCTAATGTGTTTATTTAATGTATAAACCTTTTTCTCTATATACATTTATATTTCTGTTTAAATTTTTAGTTTTTACCTTTGATCGCAATAATACACACAAAAAAGTGATTTATAGCTTTGATAAGTGCACCTCTGAAAGCTGCATTTACACCCAAGAAATTTTAAAATTCACGATTGCTGGTGTCCCGATTTTTCCTGTGAGAAGTGTACATACAGTTAATCGGTTTTGAAATCTGTTCGGTTGCACAGCACTAGTTCTAACCTTATCACAACCTTTTATGAAAATAAAAGTTGATATTTCTGCATGTTCAAATCTGTAAATATTGTGGTGTTAAGGCACTAATAATAATTGTCTTGCATTTCGTTTCAGTGAAGCTGATCGATATAAGAAGGTCCTATGGAAGGACGTAAGGGTTGGCGATCTCATTCATCTTTCTAATAACGAACTTGTTCCTGCCGATATACTATTACTGCGATCCAGCGATCCAAACGGCCTTTGCTACATCGACACCGGCCATTTGGATGGTGAAACTAATCTTAAACAACGCCAGGTAGCTAGGGGCTTCATTGAAAAGGTATACTATCTGTTTTCTGTAACATCTAACCTAACCTAAATATAATATCCATGTACTAGTAAGACAAAAGTATTTCATCAGATTTAGATATAAATAAAGAGCAAAAGTTGTAGACCATTTTATGAACTGTGCGAGCGTAATATAATAAGCACGTGTGGTCTGGATTTTACTGTTATTTTGTTAATAAATATCTTTTCTGTAGTATTTCTATTAATTTATTAATAGTTGAGCGGAATTTTGACTTGAAATAATTATAACTAATTTATAAGAGGTTTCAACTTTAATACTAGTCTTTTTACAATTGCTTAAAATAACATTATTATTGTAGTATTACTGTTTCGTCGCTCATACTGACATCATCAAGTTGAAACGTTTTGCGATATAAATTAATTTTATTTACCCCAAGCCAAAATTTCAGTAAACTATTAGTTGACTGTACACTCATGTTTACAAAATCAAAGTTCTTTAGTAATTAAAAAGATAATATCCTTAACTTACTTCCTAAGACCCTATGTTATTGAGTCAAATACATATTATATTTCATTATATTCTTTTTTATAGAAGTAAGGATAATATTTAACAAATTATTCTGTCTGCTTAAGCTCATCTCTAGTAGTTATAAAACATTTTGTGCACGATTGTAAAACAAATTGCAGCACAAAATTAAGTATTCGTTTAGGACCTATAAATGTATAAATTAGGCACGATACTATTTACATTGTTTTGTATTACTGGCCTTGTATTCAATCTTCTACTGAATATAACAAGTTAATTAATTTATACACTTATTGTTAGTGAAATACGAACTCGGAAAGTATATTAAGTATATATATTAGGATGAAAATAATGTTAAAATTATGTCAGAATACATTTTCAGAAGAAAAAAAAAACACTCAAATAAGGCAAATAGATATTTCTAAATATAAGCTCTCTATTCTGCAGCATTATTTTATGTTTTATGCTATTTGTATCATCAAAGCGTTTTGATGATAAGAAAACGTCCGTCTAGACCGCACGTGCTTATTATATTAGGCTTGCGCAGTTCATAAATCATCTATTCCTTTCTCTTTTTATTTATGTCCCTCTCTAAGTCTCAAGCAAGACTTTTGTCTTAGATAGTACACTTACCGCCCAATTTGTATGGTATTTTATACATTGATTTAAATTATATTGCCATTGGGAGGAAATTTACGCAGTTTTATGAGTCAAGGATTAGTAAATAGGGAATTATTATATAAGGTAATCCTTCAGAAATATATGATATTTGTATTTTGTCATTTCCTCTATATTATCTATAGAAAACTTCGCAAGATATCAGTCATTGTTATATAAAGATAACTTGGTAGTTATAAGTGGTGCTTCTTACTTATTTAAACATGAGATTACTTATATAAACATGACTTTTGTTTAACGTTATCTTTAAGTAATAACTTACTACAATTATAAAATTCTGTTTTCGGTTCTTATTCTTATCTAATATAATAATCTTAATTCCATTATTTAGAGAGTTAAGAGGTTTCCGGATTAATATCAAGAGAACTTAAAACAGTCTTATCATTATGTGAAATTTGCTGCTTTCATGATAAAAAAATAAATACATAATCACAACAAATAATAATGCTCTAACTACAAGAACTGGCTATCTATTCATACTACTAGTATTGTAATAAAATAGCTATTTATTGCGATGATCAATCTTTTTTTTTTGTTAGATATATGTTACGTATATGTAGGAAAAACATTGGCCAATAAATTGTAATCAATAGATCGGTGTAAAGCAGCCCTTAGGCTGTAGGAAATGAATAGACAAAGAATCATCTTATTGCCTGCAATTCTTTTTGAGAAAATGGGCTAAATGTGTCGAAAAGTACGGTATTTCAGCAAAGCAAAAAACTGAAACAATGTCCAAATACATATAATTTTTTCGTTTTATTTTTTTCGATCATACTGAATAGTGATTTGATGTATCGTAATCGTCAAAATTTGACTATAGTATAGGAAAGCATAGAGTAGGAAAGAGTGCGCCGCTTTAAAATAGAAACAGGCATATAGCAGTGTTTCCCACCACATATTTAACGCCCAATATTGTTTCAACATCGGTATCGGCGCGTATTGCAAGGTCATTTCATGCATAGTATAAGAATCCTATGCTACAATTAAAATTTGTCGACTACGGTCATAGTATGCTATGACTACGGACAAGCTCGCAAAATCCTTTGTTCTTTTGTGGTTCGTTTTGAATGACCTTGTGGTGTAGAGTAGTTTATATTTTAAAGAAAGTTGGAAAATAGATTAGAAAAAAACAAACATCTATGCGTTTTTATTGTAATTTTATTGCAAATATTTGAACAGCTGAATAGTAATCTGAACAGCTTATAGTAATAAAAAACACGATTCTAGTAAAATAATGTTTGATTAAGTGATTCCCTTGTGATACATATATTTGCAAGTGTTTTACGATAAATTTTTTTTTTGTGAAACAAATCTTTGTTTATATTTTTATAGTATAAAATATTCTTCCAGAAATAAATGTGTTGTGATTCCTTCTCAACCTTAAGGCTGGGATATCACTCTTCAGATTCCTATGATAACTTTTGATTTTGATGTTCATTTCCCAAACGATAACAAAATTAAAAGAACTCAAAAACTGAAAACATTACTTGTTTTGTTGTTCCTTCTGTGATAGATTTTGTATCAATAATTATCATTAATAAATGAGAAATCTTCAAAAAATAAAGCTGAGCAAATGACTAAATGCGGCACGTTTTGTATGATATTTTCATGAAAAGGAAATCGTGAAATATGCATTTATTCATGATATTATATTTTTGACATACGAGGGGAGGTCCAAAAGTTCGTGGAATGGAGGGGATGGAATGCGGATAGGTGCGCTCGCTATGTGTCATTCTGATTGGGTACTCATCATTAGTATATAGGTTAAGCTGCAGCCCTATTGCGTCAGTCGTTTACGAATAGTTGCCTGCTAAACAAGTCAATCCGGAAGAAAACTGAAACTATGGAGAAAATTGAACACCGTGCTGTAATAAAATTCCTTACCAAGCAAGGAAAGAACGCTCAAACCATATTGAATGAAATCAATGATTTATAAGTGGCATGGTCTTTTTAAACAGGGCCGGGAGTCGATTGAAGACGACCCCCGCTCAGGACGGCCAGTTGAGGCCACCACATCAAACATCGTCGAAAAAGTAGAAGAACTTGTACTGGAAGATACCCGTTTGAAGAAAAAAACAATTATCTGCATTAGTTGGAGTATCAGATACCACCATTTTGCGTATCCTACATGACCACCTGGGTATGACAAAAGTCAGTGCAAGATGGGTACCGAGAATGCTCACGCCACTTCAGAAACAGCAGCGCGCCGATGCGTCACATGCGAACAATTTTTGGAGCTGTGTGGAGACGAACCTGCACACATTTTGGAGCGGATTGTTACCGGAGATGAAACATGGGTTCATCACTTTGAGCCTGAGTCCAAACAGGAGTCCATGCAATGGCATAAAAAGGGGACACCACCGCCAAAGAAATTCAAAGTGTCAGAATCGGCTGGAAAGTTGATGGCTACTGTTTTTTGGGATTGTGAAGGGATATTATTGATTGATTACAAAGAAAAAGGAAGGAGCATAACCGGAGAATATTACGCAGCGATATTAGGAAAATTAAAGGAGGCCATCAAGGAAAAACGTCGAGGAAAATTGACCAAGGGTGTGTTCCTCTTGCAAGACAATGCGCCGGTTCACAAGAGCAGAGTTGCAATGGCTGCTCTGCACAAGCATGGCTTTCAATCAATAGTCCATCCACCCTACAGTCCAGACCTGGCCCCTAGTGATTTTTATTTGTTCCCCAATTTAAAAAAACACTTACGGGGAAGAAAATTTTCCGACGACAATGAGGTAAAGGAGGCAATTTTAGCCCATTTTGAGGCGAAAGATAAAAAATATTTTTATGATGGTTTAGAAAAATTAATTCATAGATCTAATAAATGTATTGTGCTTAATAAATAAATAAATAAATAAATAAAATACGTAAGTAAATAAATAGAACATGTAAGTCATGTAGATTAAACGGGTGAGTAAACTAATTTATATGGGTACGAAAGTAAACAATAACAAATTGCCATATTGGGAGGCTGTTGTTTGAAGTGAAGTTAGGCTTAGAAATTTAGGCCCCGATAACTCATCCATTGGCCTAACTATTTAAACTATGCTATGTGTATAACTCTACGTTGACAAACTTGCAAAATCCACAGGTGAAAGTCAAGAAGAGTTCTAAAAGATTTGAGCTCTTTAGCATCCGGTCAGTAGAAAAGCCTTGAAGTCGCAGGAAGATACGATAAGCGGGAAGGTACCTTGATGCCGTAGGCTGAGGAAACATAAAGCGATTGTGATATTGATGTGAATGGGTATTTTATTATTTTTTAAAATTTCATTTTTTAATAGTGTGCGCCCTTAAAAATTGTAATGTACTTATTTAGTAAAACCGACAGTAGGAGCTATAAACATTTATTGACTATATGTATTTTTGAAGTATAAGCGACGTTTCCTTGCTTGGTTCAAAAGAACTAATCCACTGACCCAGATATTCGGGTGGTTACTAGAGGAGTAAAGGGAGGTGGGTTTAGTTAGTTCAGTTTGGCCACTTCATTAAAAAAAATACACAACCGATCAATTTTTATTAGAAATTGTTCACAAATAATTTTTAAATACTTTTTCAGTCTGCTGTAGCTTCAATTACATTAATGATCGAAGATTTGTGGAGCTTCAATTCGCATTCAGTTTGTTAAAGATGGTACGTATGTCGTATGTATGGAATTGAGCCACAATACAGTGATGTAGGCCGTGTTCGCAGAGGAATCACAAACTAGTTAGAGCCAATCATATATCGTGAAATCAGTCAGAAAACTGTTTCGGATTTCTTTGAGCCAATCGAATCGCGTCTGACTAGTTTGTGATTCCTCTGCGAACACAGCTATAGTGTGGATTTTCGGAAAATATCAAATCGGAATGATAATATCTAAGAAATTTGTACGTTTATTATTTTCTGTTTCTTTATATTGCTTCATTATTACTTCTACTATTACAGTGTTGAAAAACAGATGAATTCGTATTTACTTCGCATTTTTTAGGTTTTATGCGTTAAACTTAGATAAGGCTAATCAATTATCTCAGAATGTCCACATATTTGGCATTTCATTGTTTATACTTTCGTACAAATTGACGATCTTACAACGCATTAAAGAATAAGGTGCTCCACTTTTACGAAGTAAAATGTAAAATCATCGAATCGAAGGTTTGCACGATCATTAATCACTAAAGAAACCTTGAGCGGCGTTTACTTGCATGGATGTCATGCCGGATTAAAGACTTTAGTATATTTACTTAGTGACACGTCGTCATTTTGCGGGACTTTAAATTTTTATTTGTTTTATTATTTTTAAGAATGTTTATGGGTATTTAAAATCAAATAGAACATGATATGGTTATAATAAAATACGTATGAAAAATTAACTATGTTATTCCAGTACAAATGATATTGTTTGAGATTTTTGAAACTTATTATTTATATATTTTCCAATATTGTATCTAGAAATATGTTCTATTTTAAACACGAAATTGTAATATAATTTATATAGTGATACTGACGAGCCTTGGAATGAGTGAAACCTGCATGCATCATGCATGTCTGTCAATAGCGACATTGTATGTATTTTTCTGCATAGTAATACAAATATACAGAATCAATATTGCTATGGAAAATAGTACTATTTGATAATTTGTCAATCTGTGTGTCAATAATGGCCTGCTGTATGCATATACCTATATAGGTGCAATAAAATTGATAATGTTAGTGATGTTTAATTTTTGAGGAAAAGTATTTCTGATATATGAATTTCACTCGAAATAACATATAAATAATTTAACGCAGAGATAGTAAAGTTTTATTGATAAGTTATGGAGTGCAGATACTAATTTCTAATTCACCGATTTTATTTCTGGTAATATGTATTTTCAAAAATATAGGGAAGATGGGGCAGTTCCAACCGGTGGGGCACTTTCTACCAATGATATATTTTCGCAATACATATTTGAATTTTGCCGCCAAATGTTAACCTAAGTTGATTGTTGTGTTAGTGTTATAAGAAGGTCGTGGAAGGAAACTGTAATTTTGTAACGTCGACGTTGCACATGTAGTTTCCATTTATTTGTTTGGAAGCGTCAAATCCAGAATTGCCTCAGCTTCATTTTGTTTTAGAAACATATATAAAGCTACTAATTTTCTTGTCGAATGTAGAGTTAGTTGTTAATAAACGGTACCACATGAATCTGAGTTATTTCTTTTGGATTTATTTAATCAAATAACGCAAAATGAATTGAATCGAATTACACAGAAATAAATGTAGATACAGAAAATTTGCAAACACGCCTTTTCACTAGGATGTCGCGCGAAAATGGATCTATTGTGTCATTTGTATTTCCCCCCGTCTCTCCGTAAATTAACACGATATCTGTCAATTCCTGCGTTGTATAGCGTTGCATTTTTATACACATCCATTGCAAGCGGCGATCCACACAAAACTAACAGCGGTAATGGCTGAATGATAGTGGTATATGGGGGTATACTCGGGACAGCATTTAGGTTGGGCACAGGTGCGGCTCTAGCCCACGGCATTTATAAAATATTTTTTTTCTCGTTAATGCTTACAGATAGACCCCCTGTGCATTAAGACTTTTTGATTGTATATGATTACAGCTGCTACATATTATTATATTTACCTCTATATCTGATACACCCTGTATAATGAAAATGCTGTTTTTTTCTTTGTTAATTTTTTTTGTGGCAAACGTCATGTTTTTGTAAAGATTAAAATAGGGGCAGTTCCTATCATTATATGTGGCGCACTTTTGACCGTTAATAATAATAATAATAATTCATGCCTTAGCATCCCCCAACAGCTTTCGCCAATTACAGGGGGCATCGGCGGCCATGAGTTATTATTACGCCTGCGCCCATGGAGTGATTTAAGATGTTCGTCTCTCAGCATTTGCCAAGGAGTAAGGGAAACCACGAAAACCTCACTCTGAGAGCTGAGACACTAATGGAAAGACGACTGGAAAATCTATTTAGCTATAGTACCTATAGCACAATTTACTATCAGTTCGGACAAGCTTACAAAATCCTTTGTTCTTTTGTGGTCCGTTTTGAATGACCTTCGAGCCTAGCTGCCGTCTTGCAAAACTGTTGCCAGAAATTTTCAAACGTGCGCAGTAATGTATATTTCAGAGGAAATAGGAAAATAGATTAGAAAAATACACGTTTTTTATGCTAATTTTATTGCAACTATTTCTGAATAGCTTATAGTAATAAAAAACACGATTCTAGTAAAATAATATTTGATTAAGTGATACATATATTTGCAAGTGTTTTACAATAACTATGTTCATATTCTTTCCTTTTTGTGAAATACATCTTTCTTTATATTTTTATAGTGGTTCTTTCCCAAACAATCCCTCCATTGGCCGAACTATTTAAACTGTGCCTATAGTATTTCAACGTGACTGCGATCCTTCTTGACAAGTTTTCGTCTTGCTGTAGTGGGTGAAAGTTACAAAGTGTGGATTGCATTTTGCGCGACTGGATATGGGAACGACTTCAGCTGTAGGGTACCTAGTACCAAAGCACAGGGCCGCACCCCATATTTATTAATGTTCGGCGAATTCTCATAGCTTACCTGAATTAAAATGAGTTTGATATTCTTTTTCTGGCTTTATTTATGAAGTATGTAAAAGTAATATTAAATCCAATTTGTATTTAGTGAAAAGGAAAAAAATAAGGCAGTATTCAGTTGATAACTAAAATCTATTCATGCTTCTGTTCTATTTATGCTTATTTTTGTATCGAAGTGTCAAATAATGTAAATTATAAATTTTAGTAACAGTGCTTATAAACCCTATCAAAAGAAAAAAAAGAATGAGAAGGAGTTCTAAAAGTCAATAATAGTAAATGAAGTACCTATTCGTCGGTAAATAGTATATCCTTGAAAAAATATTCATGTTCGGGATATTTATTAATCATTAGTTTACAAAATTCTATGCGACGGTAATAATCGTCGGATAAATGTTCTTGAGATGTGCTAATTTTACACGACCGATATTTATTCTTATGTAAAAGGGTTTAAAACAATTGTTGCATTAATATTACATTCGCGAACGATTTGTTTAGATGTCATTTAATCCAATGCACGAACTTGAAGTTCGATATCATCGACATTTTTATTTTTGTTGTTATTTATTAATGTAAACGCTGTTTGAATACGTCGGACTATTACGTATAGTAGTTGCGTTAGGAATTGATGTTTCGCGATAATTTACAATTTACTGCAAATAAATTGCGTGTAAATTCTGCTGAATTGCCACCGTAAAATTGTTTAATAGATAGTTTTTGCTCGGCCCAATAATAATCTATTTTTTATAAAATTACTGACCGCGATCAAACCTTACTAAGTACCCAGTAAACTAAATTCAAATTTCCCTCAATTTATTTTTAGTAACTTCAACATTAAAGCGTTAAGTTACCTACGATTTTGTATTACATTATTAGTTATTTGAATACTTTTAGGTTGAAGTTACTAAATATTATTGCGGGAAATTTGAATTTTGTTTACTGGGTAACCGTTGTAAAATTTCAAGACCGTACCCTAATAACCTTGTTAAGAAATGAACAAAATGCTTGCCGTTAGACAGCGACAGCATACGGATTGCCCAGCAGACTAGCATGCGTATTTCTCGACTTTGCTAGCATATAGAAATCACATTTTCATATTTTTTTTTTTCATATTACGGCAATCGTCAGATCGAAAGTGTACTGCCGGTATATGGAAGTTTAAGGTTAATACTTTCTCACTTGTTTTAGATGTTATAACTAATCTACTTGAAGTATTACGGTGTGTTTTTAACATCTTTTCTTTACTCTTCAATAAGCAATCAAAATCAGTTATAATTAATGCATGGTTTAAAGTGGGCGCTATCGTTCATTTAAAATATTTTTTTTCAGAATTGTAAAACTTAACCTTAAAAGTAACCAACTTTGTATTCGATTAACGAATTTGTGCCGAATTTTCCCCTGTCTCTTTTAAAGCTCTTATAGTAATTGTACTTTTATGTTGAGGTAAACAAAGTCCCAAAATCACTACAAAGTGAGTTTAAAGTTCTTTACCTTTGCGGTGCAGATATTAGCAACTCTCAGTGGTAGGCACTAAAAACTTTACCATTCTTCTTTAAATGTCTATTATTATTGTCCTTGTAAAATTTAAATAAGCAAAATGATTATAAATGACAATAAATGAAAACTAATTTTATATGCATACACATTCATTGTCGTTGCAATAAGTATGTCGTGCATATATTAAATAAACATAAAAGGTATTATTTTCTGTTCGTGGCACACGTGGAAATAGTTAGTTGATGATTATTAATTAAATATAAGAAGAAAATATTTGTAAAAAGATATTTATATACACTTTACTGCTAATAACTGTGCAACATTCCTTAATTTTTATTTCCTTTTCTATTTAGCGGAAAATGAACAATTTTCCGAATGTCTTACATTAATGCTATATTAATATTTACCTCCATATTTAGTGGACACCAAAGTTTGACTTAATCATATCCCAGAAGACGGGAAGTATTTGTATTTCTGAATTTATATTCGTGCAATCCTATTCATTAATTTTAATTCGAGAACAGCGGCGCGTGGAATCATCACGTTAGGTTCGATATATGATTGCAAGAACACCAATGTTCCTATATTGCAAGCATTGCGCTTTCAAAATCAATGATATTCTTTACGATTATAATAATAATTGTGGCACTCCTAGTATGTACTTCTTTCTTGTTAACTCATTTGGTTTTCTTCGATTCTCGAATGTCTGGGTCTTGGTACCCAGTAAAGTGAATTTATTACGGACTGTCAAACTGTTTAATTCCTAGGATCCCCATTCAGAAGTGCTTCTTAAAATTCAACAGTCCCTTTTTGATTTCTATTGCACAGTCCAATATGACGTATGCCTCAACTTGAAAGACAATCGCTTGTTTTCCTAATGGAATGATGATTATTGTCCCTTCTTACATCACTATAAATTAATATTGGGAAGCCGAGCAGATTTCGTAACCGGTTAACCTCTCTGACTGGTTAACCGTCGTTTACCTGAGATTTATAACTGTCTTGCTCCTATGGCAAACATATATGTGGTTTGGAGCGCCTGTGGAAAGTTGATATTTTCAGTTGTTAGTTATAAGAAATTCAGTAACGTAAAAGTAATACATGGGAAGGACTTCAACTGTAGGTGTAGTTACGCACGAAGCCACAGGCGCAGCGCAAATTTATTAACGTTCGGCGAATTGTTATAGTTCAGCCGAATTAAATTGGGCCTGATATTCTTTTTCTCGCTTTATTTATGAAGTTTGTAAAAGTAATATTGAAACCCAACATTACATTTGTATTAGTGAAAAGGGAAATAATAAGGCAATACTTATTCGATAACTAAAATCTATTCATGCTTCTTCTCTATTCACACTTATTTTTATATCGACGCGTCAGATGTAAACTATAAATTTGAGTGAGGTCCTAAACAACATAAAAAAGAAGAGAATAAAAGGCAGTTTTAAAAGTCAATAATCAAATAAAATAACAAACATACATTTTAGAGACCTAACAACAGTAAATAAGGTACCTATTTGTCGGTAAAGGGTATATTATTGGAGAAATATTGATGTTCGGGGTATATATATATATTAATCATTCATTCAAATTCCAGGCGACAGCAATAATCGTCGAGTAAAAGTTCTTGGGATGTGCTAATTTTGTAGGATCGCTACTTATTCCTATGTAAAAGATTTAAAACTTTTGCACTATCATTAAAGCCGCAAGCAATTTGTTTAGACGTTTATACTAGGATTTTATTCCACTAATGCACAAACTTGCAATATCACTCACATTTTTCGCTAGGACATTTTTACTTTTGTTATTTAATGTAAACGTTGTTTCAATACGTCGGACTGTATTGCGAATAATAGTCGCGCTAGGAATTGATCTTTCGGGATAATTTACTGCAAATAAATCGAGTGCAACTTCTGCTGAATTGCCACCGTAAAATTGTTTCACAATTCTTGGGCGTATAATGTTACATTTTTTTTATAAAATTACTGACTGCGATCAAAACTTACTAACCGTTATAAAGACGTTAGAGCGTTATTTGAGGACCGTACCTGTACCCTAATATCTACCAACGCCTCGTTAACTAATGAGCGAAATGAATCCAACGGCTAAACTGAAAGTGAATTTACGGCTGTGTTTACGCATGCCTAGCGAATCGTTTCTCTCGCCCCGTAGTAGACGGAATGAAGGCTATGTTGAATTGATTTAAATTGAAAAGATCGATACGGGTATTAGCATTTTATATTAGTTAGAGAAAGGTAGAGAATAGTAGTGTGTGCTTGCCGTTAGACTGCAATAGTATGCGGATTGGAGATGGTCAATCGAAGCGTATATCTGACACACAACCGCCCAGCAGAATAGCTTGCGTATTCCTCGACTTTGTTAACTAATAGAAATCATATTTTTTATCCTTCTTTTATTCATATTACGGCAATCAACAGGTCGAAAATGAGCTCTTGGTATATAGCGGTTGCGGCGCGACTTTCGGAAAAGTCACCCTATTAGCTTTACACTGAGAAGATTTTTTGATGAAATTAAATATAGGTAAAACCATTAAGATCAAATATGTTTTTTGTGTTTTTGTATTCAAATTAACATTCCCTTATTGAATGAGGTGAGGTAGATAGAGGTTCTTTGAGTTACCAATTGAAAATATTACCCCTAAAAAAGCAGAGTGAAGAGAAAATGAAATGTTATACATATGTAGCATTAAAACCAACTTAATAACTTGAATACTTAAATAATATATAGATACTTACGGTCAGATAGTTCTAGTTCAGTTCTTTAAATTCCCAATCTGTTAATAACTATAGTACATCTATATTTATAACTGCTTTTATAATAAATAATAATAAGGACACACCCAAATATGATACATAGGGGAATTGTGCTTAAGATGACATACTCAGGTAAGATGACATAGTGCCTATAACCGTTTAAATATATGTACCACAAACGCCTAACCGATGCCCACATATCGGCTCACAGATGGCATCACCACTCAAACAATATGTGACTGCTCGCTTACGTTGTTTGCATGTAGTGTCGAATGTGTTGATTTCGTCACTCGAAAATATTGTTTTCTTTGATGTGTTTGTGTCGATAAAATTGTATCAAGTAAGTTTTTCCTTGTGTTTGACTACTTTAATATGAACTGTGATTAGTATGGGTTATGACTACTGAATAATAATCAAAGTAACCTTCAAGGTTTTAGTCGCAGAAGGCGGCAAATATTTTCTCTCTCGTAGGGTAAGACGACACAGCAACCGTCGGCTTAAGATGTATGTCATCTTACCCTGGAGTTTTTTAACATGTAGATTACTTGAAAATCTTATTTTATTTTCTTGCCAGGATGCCCGGCAACTATGAGAGGAAGTCTGCGCGACTTTCATGGTCGAAAGAAGATATGGCGAAGGCTATAGAGAGCATCCAACAAAATAAAATGGGGTGGCTTTAAGGCCTCAAAAAACATTCAATGTGCCGCAGGCAACACTTCGACGTCACTTCCAAAATGTTCCGGTAAACCTTGGTCGCTTCAAGCCTACCTTTGATTCTGACATAGAAAACCGGTTAGTGGAACATATACTTATTTTGAACAGAGATTCTTGGGTTTAACAACAACCGATATCAGGAAATTGGCATATGAATTTGCAAAAACAGCCGGATTGTCTAATAGATTAAACGAAGATACACAAATGGCAGGTTGGGATTGGCTAAAAGGGTTTCGGAGGCGCAACCCCTCCATCTCGTTGAGGGCTCCTGAAAGCCACTTCTGCAGCAAGGGCAAGAGCTTTCAATAAGCCTCAAAGTGATGAAGTTCTTTGAGCTCTTAGAGACGTTGGTGACTGATAATAAATATTCAACCGTCAAAAATTTATAATATGGACGAATCTGGCCTCAGCACCGTCCAAAAGCCACCAAAATATTTGCCCAGAAGGGGAAAAAACAAGTCGGGTGCATTGACAAGTGCGAACGAGGCCAGCACATCTCAATCGCTGTCTGTGCCAATGCTGCTGGGAATTTTGTTCCACCTGCCAATGATTATCCCACGAAAGAACTTTAAACCAGAATATTTTGATGGTGCACCTCCAAGAAGTTGCAACTATGTTATGATAGTGGTTACATGGTGGTAATTTATTTGTCAAATGGATGAAACATTTCGTCGGCTCCACTGGCTGCAACCCTACAAACAAAGGTTATTCTGATCCTCGACGGCCATAGTAGCCATAAAAATTTAGGGCACTGAATTTGCTAAGGCCAATGGAGTCATATTACTGTGTCTGCCGCCGCATTGCACCCATCGGATGCAGCCACTTGACGTCTCATTTTTCGGACCGCTCGACGCATATTACAATCGAGAGATTACCATCTGGCTAAAAACACACCCTGGTAGAACTGTAGGACTTCACCAGGTCGCCGGTATTTTTGGGAGAGCATACGCAAGTGCTGCTTCGGTCGGAAACATAACGAGTGGCTTCGAAAAAACCCGGAATTTATCCGTTGAACGCATATGTTTTTCCGAGATCATTTGTTTCTGCCCGCGCAGTCACCGAAAATGTTATTGAGATGGAGCGCGACGAGGAAAATGTAGAACTTCCTGGACCGACAACTGGTTTCACACAGCATCTTCAAGACGATCTTGCACCAGCTGATCAGTTGCAGCCAAATCTTGAATATGTAGCAGGACCTTCTACTTCGAAGCATATGATGATCTATACCAGTCGGTCCAGTTCAGCGTAATTGCCAAGCGCTTGCTGGATCGTCTTCCATCCAGAGATGCTAAATGAACTTTCGCCATTTCCGAAAGCAGAGTCTACGGACAAGCAAGAAACACGAAAAGGAAATCACTGCTCTCAGGTTCTGACAAGCACTCCTTGTATGGACGAAATTAAAGACAAGTCCAAAATAAAAAAGAGAAGGAAAATCGTAAAAGCGTTAGAGCTCGTAAGCAGGTGAAGCGTGCTGTCCTCCAGGATGACCCATTGTCAGATGACGAACTGTGGAAAATTTTACTCAAGACACTGATGACTCCGATGCTGCATGCCTTTATTGTAATGAAATTATATAGCAGATCGAGGTCGGGAGAGCATTGGTATGCTGCCAACTATGTAAGCGATGGTGCCACAGTCTATGTGCTGGCGTTAGAACCAAAAACTAAGCATTTCAATGTGAATTGTGCAGTGATAATTAGAATATTGTTTTAAAATTAACGGCATGTCAACTTAGACTGACGTGTGTCATCTTACCCACATGAACATGATTGGTATCTTTTTATTTTCTTCGATTTATTATTGTTTCTATAGTTTCAAAATTCATTTTTGTGTTTTCTGAATAAACGTTTTAAATGGGTAACCATAGTTTTATTTTTTAACACCATTAAATTTTAAAATCGTTGCCTCTGAACAAAAAGTATGTCATCTTAAGCACAATTCCCCTACATGATATCGTGTCCTAACTAAACACTAACCACTTTTAGACAATCACCACCTGGTACATTCACCATTATTAACTTTTTAGAATCGAATACTACAGCTATGAAAAATAAAAATTGTTGTTAAAACTTTTAATATAAAAATATTGTTATTCCAAAAATGTATAAATACTACTTCCAAATATACCAAATAAAATTATTATTTGCTGTTAATACAGATTACTGTGAAAATCGGAATTTAATCGGAAAATATCCCTATTTTTCCACTCCGTATGATTCAAAAAAGCATAGTAGTTGGAAACAGTAAACGCTAGTCGTTCATCCAAGCTTTACGCTAATAGCAGTTCGCAACTGCTTATGGGCTTTAAACTTAGAAAGAGTTCATGATATTCAAATATTCGTATAACCTCAAGTATCAACTGACTTGCTGTTACCTAGACTGTGACCCTCTGATATCCTACACTTTCTGAAAGGAATAGGATTGGAAGGCCAGCTGTAAAGCAGCAAGAAAAGGGGACATAACAGATCTTTTAAGTCGCAGTGTAACATCACCCTTCCATTTATGTACATACATACATACATGCTGTTATTTTGTTACGTAGGTATTTAGATGACGATATTTTGAACGATATTTGTTAAAATAAAAATATACCAGAGTATTTAAAATTTACGTGCACCTGCTTTATAAAAGAAAATATTTATTTGCGTTATTATTTTATCATTATGTTTAGAACTTATTTTTTATATGCACGTAGATAATACTTTTTATTTCATTTGACTTTTCTATTGTTCAACGTATTTAAAGATATTTTAATTTATACATTTGTTGAGTAAGCATAATATTTATAATTCCAACATTTATTGTACTAAATATAAAAATCAAAAAGCCCTACATGCAATTAGAAAACTGAATGTAATTATTTATTTTATGTGCGATCTACAACAAATAAAAAATTAAGTTATTTTGTATTCTTGTTTAGGGATAGGCTTAACTATCCTGGTTACACTTGTAACCAGCTAGTTAACACTGTCTACTATCTAATTATATAATTGTAAATTTCAAACGGCCGAAATACGAAATTTTGTAACACTACGAATGCACAATTGGTATTACGCATGCGTTTTAATTTTTATGTAAACATTTCGAAAACTGTAACGTATATTTTCTTTTCGGAAATAATGTTATACAAAAATGATTGGAATCGGACATACCAATACATAGAAAGCAATCAAATAATTCGTAAAAGGCAGTACGTATTAAGAAAGCTCCAGGCACAGAAATAGCATGATTTCTTAAATAACCAATAACACGAGTGTTTGTGTAATGCAGTGATTTTCATATACTGAAATACTTCAATCTGAGGAAAACTCTAATATGATGTTGTAATGAATATTTACATATTCGAATAGCATAATGTTTTATCAGTAAATCTTATAAAAATAGAATACTAAGCTCTTGGATTAAACTTCTAAAGGAGATTAATTTTAAAAACTTAATTAGTTTTATTTTTATATTGTTTAAACACAACTCATATTTTTTTTTAATCAATAACTTTCCTTAGTTATCTCCGTTGTTTAAATGCAACTTTATTCAGTAGATTAACTGTATAAGCTTGCCAAAAAGTCTGGCTACGACGGTATGATTCACAGCTTTAAAATTAGGAACTATAGATGTTTTTAATGTATTGACATTGAATCCTAAGATCCGGATCCACTATGTGGGTGTCCTGGATACTTTTATTGAAATAACAGTACATATTTTACTCACTGTGATTATTATTCCTTACCTCATCAGCACACTCATGAGGACTATTGGTATGCGACAAAATTCAGACCTTTACGATTTATTTATATTCAACTAATAAACATGTAGTTGTTTATTGTGTCACGAAAGTAATTGTATGTAATTTAAATTCTTAGAAGAAATCATCAAAAGAATTAAATGTACATGTTTTATTTAAATAAATCAACACTTAATTGTAAAATATTCAAAAAAAACAAATTAAAATTGAAAAAAAATAATTTTTATTTACCAAGATGACGCCATCTACAATCTCAAAATTCAACTACGTTGTATATAACCCTCTGCACAAATGTCAAGATCCATTTAAAAGAATTTGCAATGAACGCCAAGAGAGATTATAAACAAACTTCCCGAAATTGAAAACTTCACTAACGAAAACTTAAAAAAATGATCTTAAAATTTTATACGTAACCGTATGATAAGGAACGCTACTGTGGAATTCAGCTGCGTAACTGTGTGGCTAGACAAACTTGATAGCTTAGTTTGTTAGAAAACAGAGTGCGGTAGATATCAACAAATCTCGTTAACAGCAACAAAAACAGTTTGGTCGGATGGCATTTATCCAATTATAATACAGAAGAGTCCGGAATTTTGTTGCAGAAGTTTCATTATGTTGCAGTGGAATACCTGTCTGTGGTTTGGACGCTGATCAGACATAGCTATTTTTATTTCAATACTTGGCAAAACGGGACAGGATTGAGCAAAGTCTCTGAGACCAATAGGTCTGATGTCATTTGTGCTAAAGAATGAAGTGCTTTGTCAATACTTCCGCAGCATCGATCTCCAAAGCATTGAGGAGTAAAGAGGTCGATGAAACAAGCTGCAAGTGGACAGACTGCATGCTTAAAGGGAGATCGGTATACACAATCATCATGGGAGAGATATTGGTGGCTTGGGTCGGAAGAGGACGGAACACATTTGGTGATAATGGGTGAGGCAAACATGGGGCATCTTAGATTGCAAGAACCGCCAAGTGGCAGAATTGCAGGAATGGGACACATTCATGTTGTCCATAATGTGGAAAGCAACCTTCAGAGAAGGAGATCTGACCACAGGTGGAAATTACGGATTGGATAAGCTGGAATCAATCCAACTACAGAAGCAGGTTGAGAGAATTGATCTGGTTTATTGACGGATCAAAAATCGAAAATGAGACTGGAGCTGGAATATACAACGGGATGATAAATACAATGATCACCCTTTCACTAGACAACTATGCCACGGCTTTTCAAGTAGAGGCATACGCAATATTGCTTTGTGCAACTGAATAACCTGGCAGATCGCAATAAAGTCGCTTTGCTGTTGGTACCCAGACATTCGGCAATCGAAGGGACCGAAGCTGGTGAGTTAGCAATAAGGGATCGTCGGCATCATGTATAGGCTTAGAAACGCAAAAAACACTGGAGTAACACAATCAGGTAATTCATCAATCAAAAAAGAAGACCAACCTTTGCAGCGTAACAGGTTTCCTGGACAGTGTACACTGGAAGGATATCTACAGAAAATTCGGTTCAAGATTGGATATACTAACTGTAGACTATGTAATGGAATGAGTAGAGAGCGTTACCACATTTTGTGCGGACACGAAGCTCTATAAGCAAGAGGAGAGGCAATTTTTTGGCAAGCGAGAGCGTTACTTCGATTAACCAGCTAGATCAGTACAGGGTATTATGGGTACTAGAATGGCTGGTATAATTTAATGGAAAAAGAAATGGGAGACTAAATACAAAATGCCAAGAGACTGCAGTGTTTCCGAAGACTATGCCAAACGAGTCCCTCAAAGAAAAAAAATAGTATAGGGTATCAGGATACTGGAATGGGTAGTATAGTTTAATAGGAAGAGAAATAGGAGGCTAAATGCAAAATGACTGCAGGCTGCACTGTTTCCAGAAACTCTATGTTAAACTACTCCCACAACAAAAAAGGAAAATAGCTCCCAAAAAATTTAATCCAATTACAAAATTGAATGAAATAATCATTACTTAAATATTACATGAAAGTGGAAATCAACCTACCAAGAAACTAATTATCCAGAACAACGTATATTCAAAGAAAATCACGAGTTTTTTGGCTGAAAAAATAATGCAGCATTCATATTACTCCATACTATTTTTTATACACTTCATCATCCTAGAGTGAATCAAACCCGGGAAACCTCGTTAGGAGAACCAGTTCCAATATCCGGAACTCCTGAACGACCTGAACAGACCGGATCTCAGATTTCGGATAGTATCTAGACTAGCAAATCAAATTATGCCTCATATACATATTTGGAAAACATCTCTCCTTTCATGGTAATATGCATTTTGTTAAGGTCTGTTTTCAAAACTTCTTTTTTAGTGTGTTCCACTGTCACACGCTCAGAGAGCAGTTAAAATTAGTATAGATCTCTTAGTTTTGAGTTATAATAATAATAATAATAATCCATGCCTTAGCATCCGCCAACAGCTTTCGCCAATTACAGGGGGCATAGACGGCCATGAGTTATTGTTATGCCTGCGCCCGTGGAGCGACTTAAGATGTTCGTCTCTCAGCATTTGCCAAGAAGTAAGGGAAACCACGAAAAGTGAGAGCAGTCCGTAGGGTCCGAACCAAGAACCCCGCGACTGATAGCCAAGCGTGCAAGCCACTCGACCATCAGCCGGGCTATTTTCCATACTAGAGATAAATGCGGTCGACAAGAAATTTACAGGGTTGATAACTGCGTACGTTTAAAAATTTAATCAATTTAATAGACTTGTTGTTATCAAAAATGTCGAATCTGCCGACTCACGATTTGTCATCACATATCATCAATATGTATTTATCTGATCATATAGTGTAGATCGTCGACACGGCGTTTTATATACTTAGAGCCTGCAAATATAGTAGGGGCTATTAGAAAAATTGATATAGCCAGTCTAGAAATCTTTAAATAACTTCTGGGCGTTAAACTATTGTTGCTTTACCTATTATAGGTGATGCGGACAATTTATATACCGGGCGAAAAGTTGCGAGCTGTCGATTGTATTCTGGGCGACTGGAGATTTGAAGGACTTCAACTATAGCGTAGCTACGCACGAAGCCACAGCGCAAATTTATTAATGTTCGACTAATTGTTACAGTTCAGCCGAATTAAATTGAGCCTGATATCTATAGAGAGAAAACTATATTTATAAAGTTTTTAAAAGTAATATTAAATCCAACATTACATTTGTATTAGAGGAAAGGAAAATAATAAGACAATACTTATTCGATAACTAAAATCTATTCATGCTTCTTTTCTCTTCATACTTATTTTTATATCGAAACACCAGATAATACTATGAAATTCAGTGACAGAACCCATAAACAACATCAAAAAAAAAAACAAAAATAATGAAAAGCAGTTTTAAAAGTCAGTAATCAAATAAAATAACATAGGTTTAAAAAACCTAACGATAGTAAATAAACTATCTTTTCGTCAGTAAATAGTATATTATTGAAAAAAAATATTCATGTTCGGGATATTTATCTATCATTAATTCATAAAATTCCAGGCGATAGTAATAATCCTGAGTTAAAGTTCTTGCGATGTGCTAATTTTGTAAGATCGATAATTATTCTTATGTAAAAGGTTTAAATCTTTTGAACGATTATTAAATCCCCTAGCAATTTGTTTAGATCTCATACTAGGATTTTATTTCATAATGCACAAACTTATTTCGATATCTTAGACATTTTTCGCTAGGACATATATATTTTAGTTATTTATTAATGTAAACGTTGTTTTAAATCGTCGGACAGTATTACGAATAATAGTCGCTCTAAGAATTGTTCTTTCAGGATAATTTACTTAAAATAAATCGTGTGTAACTTCTGCTGAATTACCACCGTAAGATTGTTTCACAATAAAAATCTCTTCCTCAGACGTATAATATTACATTATTTTTTTTATAAAATTACTGACTGCGATCAAAATTTACTCAGCGTTATAAAATTTGGGGACCGTACTTGTTCCCTAATATCTAGAAACACCTTGTTAAGAAATAAGCGAAATGAATCGATCGCCGGCTAAACTGAAAGTGAATTATGGCTGTGTTTACGCATATCTAACGAATCGTTCCCCTCACCTCGCAGTAACCGGAATGAGGGCTATGTTGAATTGATTTGAAGTGAAAAGATCGACGTGGTGAATTTGTGCATTTTGTAATAGTTAGACAAGGATAGAGAATAGCGGTGAGTGCTTGGTGTTTGACAGCGATAGTATGCGGATGGGGCATGATAAATCGAAGATTTATGATGGAAATCATATTTTACATCCTTCTCCAAAAAATCGGAAACTAGGTAGGGAGATTACTTTATTTGGGAAAGTTATATAAACATAGGTCCTATCTTAAATACTTACAGAGTTATGACACATTAAGTTATTTTAAAAGCATTAGTAAACTTATAAGTAATGTTAAGTTGCCACTCGTATAGAAAAAGTGAACAGTAGGTTATCTGGTTGTCATGTTTAATTGTTAAAAAGAATAACTTCAGTGCTGCCGAATATGCCGATATTGTGTTTATTTATGGCTAGGGTAGTATTATAATTATTAAAATCGTATTTGACGAGCGAGATACCATTAATTAATGCCACAGTTCCCAATCACATCGATGCTTTGTAAATTAATTAAATTAAAATAAAAAAATATCTAATCAAAATTTCTGATTCATACAGAAAATAGCTACTACTATTTGTAGATGACATGTGTTGCTTCATGCAAACTTAGAATATGCAGGGACGCAATGACCAATCATAGAAGGCTTCTAAATACCTAGAACTTTCAAAAAATGGTTTGCTGTCAGTAAAACAAAAGTTAATGAAAATAAACCCTAGCAAATTATACTTACAACACGTAAAGGCGAATTATCTGCAATAAAATTTCTGGTTACAATAAGGGCATCAGTATCAGTTAATAGAAATGAATGAGATGCTCTTTAATATATACTGTAGCTTCGAATTTAACCTATTGACATTACAAAATCAATCACAATGTATGTAGGTCAATATAATTGACTCAAATTATATGAGTGAAACTCGCCTTATACAAATAGACGATAATGTTAATATTCCTTTTAGATGTTCAACTAGCAGTTGATCGTTTATTAACTACTTAGTGGTGTGTTTTGTGGGAAACATTATATTGTTTTGTGTTTCGACTTGCTTCGATAGAAAAATGGCTCGGGAGTGACAAAAAACCACATTAGTACTATCTTAAATAAAAAAAATATAAAAAATAACGGTCACATATTACAATCGTATCAACTTAAATTATAATAATCATTAAGATATGCGACAAATACACAGGGTGATGCATTTTTTTTCAGGAAACTTAAACCAGGTATTCTACCCACCATACTGGTGTAAAAACTCTATATAAACATATATCCAAAAATGTTTCGTTTTCCAGTCTTTCGAGTCACAGCTTGTTGAAGATTTTTTTATTGTAGGGAACGCAGACGCCATTGCGGAGAAATCGGGGAAAAAATAATAATTACCATTAAATCAGGTTTATTAAATGTGAAAATTGTTAATATGACGAAAATAAAATTAATGTTTAACAAAAAAGAAACTACTAACCTTAGATTTAAAGATGTTCAAAATGAAATCCATTAACATTAACACATTTTCTACAACTGCGAACCAGTGAATCAATCACGGGGGTTATTTGTAATGGATTTTGTCGCATTTTATTACAAGCTTCTTCAATTCTTAAATTTACTCTTCTCGTGTATTGATGGGTGTCGCATAATAATAATAATAATAATAAATTTATTAACCCAGGTGCATTTACAATGAAATAGGGGTACGTCATTAAATACAAAAGAAAAAAAGTGTGTAAAAAACAATTAATACAGTAGTACAAAATAACAACAAGCACTGAACACGAGATGACAAGTGTACACTGCAAATGTAAAAAAAAAAGAAAAATGTGTAAATCATAGCGAGCCCATCCGGCAAGCAGTCGAGCAACACCATATTAACAAAACAAAAAAAGTAAAATAAAAAAGAATAAACTACAGGTGGACAATTCCCTCTTCCTCATTTAGTTTTGAGAAAAGTCTCAAATTCAGCAAGACTGTAAAAGCAACCTTTTAATAACACGTCCTTTAATTTATTCTTGAACGCATACGGAGAATGCATACAAGAATTACGTAATTGAGGCGGAAGCAGATTGTAGTAGTGGCACCCAGCAATATAGGGGTGATTTGCTATAAAAGGAATGATTGGCCTTCCTATATATCAATAGGTCATTGTTTCGCGTGCTGTAATCATGATTGTCCGCCGGTTTGGCAAATTTATCTTTATTATTATTGAACATATACTAAAAGTTTGTATAAATAGATGGAAGTGACAGTAAGGATATTGTTATTTCTAAAGGTATCTCTACATGAAGTATTGTATGGTAGGTGAAATATTAATCTAATAATACGCTTTTATTGTACAAATGTCCTATGAATTTCAGTAGCTTGACCCCAAACAATAATGTTGAAAAAAACACACACTTACTGCTTCCATTTGAAATATTTAATGTTCTAATTTTTTTACTATTAAAAATAATAAAAGTTAAAAAGTCCAAATATTAGTGTTGAGATATACGGTCGCAGAGAAGAGTTATATGCAATTTATTTTTCAGTATTATGTAGTAAAACAAAGCAATGAAAACCTAACTATTTAGAAACTATTAAAAAACAATAGAAAAACAAAAATAAATAAGTTATGCAAAATTTTAATTCAAATGCTTTATTAATTTGATTATGAAAATAGCGTATGACATTTGTACGTAACTGTTATGCGTGTTTGTTATGCGAGGTGTCAATCAAAAATATGCTTATTTATACATATAAGAGGCGAATATCAGATAAACACAAATGCTTTCCTTTTTTGCGGCAAACTTTTTGCGCTTTAAACTGAATGAATACTCTTATTTGAAAACTAATAAATCACGGTCGCCGTCACAACTTCCATAAACAATTTACCAACTGAATAGTGGACATAAAATACGAATTCACCAACACACGAGTGAACGTTACGTATGTGGACTACTCTTTGACTAGCATGAATAAACTACCTCCAGTAAACACAGAATACAACCTAAGAATATATTACCAAAATCGCGATTCAGATTGTTAACCTTTTTGTGGCAGGAGCTGTACCTAAACCTACTTACAGATTGCAATTTTGATACAAGTTAGACATTTCGCTTTTATACTGCCTTAGGCTATAATTCATTCATTGATTGACCTAGAAGATATTTAACAGAGTCAGTCATCAGAAAGCACACCAATAATACTTGCTGCCACTTTAGCTTTAATTGATGTATAATTACTTAAAATTCACAATGTTATTCTACTGCTCTCAATTATAACCTCGACATTATTGACCTTGATTTTGTTGGTCGAAAGCGTAATATTGGAAATTGCTAATACTCATGTATAAGTATAATACTTACATATTTTATATGTATATGCTTAACCTCTTACTTATTGTTAGTCATTCGTAGGTATATTCTTTTGTATTTAGTATTATGCGGATATTCCTTATTATTTATCTAGATTTATTGCTGCATAGCGTTGACCGACTTTTACGCATGACATTCTGAACCTATGACAAATTCAATAAGGTAATGGGCAATCAAATACATAGTTAACTTATTGGTACAAAAAGGTTTCTGTGGTGGTTCTTTTAAAATGATCACGATAGCATTCATAAGCAGGGGGAAAACTGATTTAAAAAAGAAAAAAAAAAAAAGTTTTTTTAACCAGTTAAGTAAATCTTTTAAGGTGTCAAAATTAATGTCGGGAAACGATATAAGTTTGAGCGTATCTCGACAAAATGTAACTAATAACTTTGAAGGCCTCGTTCACTTTTTCGCACGTTAGGTGGGTTTTCTCGTGAACGGTCACATATGTTGAAATATCAATCTCTTAAAATACTTTTTATTCTATATGCATTTGTATCAACGGTTTTTATCTGTTGGACACATTTTTTATATTAATTGGAGGCAATGCTATTGAGTAGCTGAAGTAGCTCTTAATCTTTTTTTATATAAAAATTACTGTGCATGTATTGCTATGGAAATGTTAACGTTTACTATTTAAACTAATTTAGATAAATTAAGAGTCATTTCAAACAGTTTTCAAATCATAATAAAGGAGTCATTGTAAGTAAACGTGCAGACATCTTCTCAATTCTTAAATTGTTAAAAATGACTATTACAATAGATCAAAATGCTATTGACACAATTATAATTATTTATTTGTTAGTTCAAGCATACTTTGGTATTTTTTCATCTTATATCTTAATATTTGTTCCGTATTTATCATTCTTCGGGTTGTTATGTTTGATAACATATGATGTATTTCCCTCCATCTAGGATGAATAACGGTATCTACGGTTGTGGCCATCTACATATATTTGGGTTGGCTTTTCGTTTGTCACTAATAACAATCGAAGGCAGATAACTAGGAATAATTTAAATGGGCATTTTTCCTGTGGTTACGACAGAGGACGGTTGTTATGCTCACTGTTCTTTAGGGCACACATTCAGAAATATTCCAGTTCCAAAAAATTTTCCCTGAAAAAGTAGGTATAGTATTTAAATCCACATTTGCCTGAATCATCGAGTTTTTTCCTACGAACTATCTCGAGAAGAATCCCGATTACCATTTTAAGGTTTGCTGAAGTCTCAAGTACGTCCAAATTTGCCCATAGAGAGTTACCTGGAGCAACACCCGTAAAAACCAGTTCTTATGTACCCACGTATTTCATCGATGATTTCCCATTTAAAAATGAAAATTATTAATTCGGTTTGATTCAATCGTGATCAGTTAAGGTATAGTTTTACATTTGTTCGCGATTAGTTTCATTTTGGGGTTAAGTTTTTAAGAACCGCCATTTTATTAGTAGCTGATAGAAATTTTTATTAAATGTTGGCATAAATCGATTCTAGTATTGTTTATTATAGGAAACATCACATTTACCGATAATTTACGCACTCGAAATTCTAAATACTTTAGTCAATTAGTGTGACCGGTGATGACTCTAGCGGTATACTTGAACGAAATCTATACAGGGTGTCCCACCGAACTGGGATATTAGATGTTTTTGAAGTTCTAGTAGAAATTTGATTTTGAAACTTGCGATGTAGACATGGTCTACTGTGATCTATTTAAGGAAAATATTTTCAACTTCATAGCACTTTCGGTATACAGGCTGTTGATATCAACTTTATTATTTTAAATGAAATGGTATAATTTTTATCGGTCTAATGAATTTGGCGAGTCATTTGCAACTAGTTTAGATGAAGGTTCCCTATCCCTAAACTCGACCGTTTTTAAGATATTTTCATTTTCGTTGATTTTTTGACATTTGCACTCTTTCAAATAAAATCAAATATTTCATGAGATAGCAGATATTTAGTAGTTCTACTATAGTCGATGTAAATATAAGAACGTAGCTATAAGGTGTTATAGCAATAATCACGGAATCACATACAGGGTGTTCAAAAACGCGCCTCCAATCTGCATACCTTTATAATATTTAAATCGGTTTTATTTTATATACAAGAAAACTAGGGTATATGCATATAAGTAATAATAATCACTTAGATACATAATGTTCTATAAGATTATAGCTTTATGTAAATTATTTCCATGTGAATATTATTACTTAAGTTGTATGATTCTATTTATAATTTTGTGTATTTTATTTACTTTGTTGTTATTGACCTGTGTAATAACCCACAAATGTATTATATTGTGCCCGTGTTGGTTTGATCATCAGTGAGAATAAGTAAATATTAAATAAACGTGCAAAAAATAAAACGTCCATTAAGTTTCTGTTAATACCTACATATATTTAAAAGTTGCTGTGATAAGAAGTATGTTGACATATGTTTTGATGTAATAAGAACAAAAAAAAAACACTGCAGGTAAAAGTAAATAAAGAATAACAGTAAAACGCTCAAAACTAAACTATACTAATAAACGAATGTAAAATAAAGTAATAACAGAAATATGAACTACGGAAATCTGAGAACGCACGTCTAAAACAAAATAGATTAAAAACAACTGGCCATTAACTGACCAACCACCCGAACCACGGGCCCATAGAAACGGCCAGAGACTACAGACGATACCCTAACGCACAGTATACTATAATATCCCGTCAGTAATAAGGTATACCAACATATAGTTATTACACAAAGATTATTAAACATATAGTGTTTGGCTTCCATCTATTGAGGTTTGCGGAGACTACCATTTGTTTTCCTTGTCTGACACCGCTGACGGGGAGTTTTGACCAGATTTAAGTTACTACCCCATGTACTTGTGCTACTGCTTATGCTCGAGAGCAGAGATAAGTTGCCTCAGGAGATAGGCAACTCCCATGTATATACTTATTAATAGTTTTTGCTAAAAATACCAAGAGACGTTTGTAGATGGCGCGCGCCAAACGAATATTAAAATGTACTTTTATTTTTCAATTTTTATTTCAATTGACAATATATAAAGATGTACATAAAAAAACTTGTGCGTAAAAATAACTTTTATTGATTTAAAATTATAGCATTCAAGCTATATATTATATATTACATATTATATAATATATAAGATATTTTTGTAAATATAAATCGCGATTGTGATTAGATGTGCGATTATAATAAATTATATATAAATATCTTTGGAAAAGTATGAATTTAAATCGCGTTTGAAAGTAATCACGCCTGAAAAATCAAATCGCAATTCAAGCGATTATAAATCACAATAATCGTACCTATGGAGCAATTACTAGTGGTTTGTTTACATTTCCAACAGCAATATGACTGAAAATATGAGGGTATATGTATTAAACAAATCGGTGCGTTGGAAAACTAGAGCAAATCGCGGATTAATTGCTGTGACGTAGCGAATAATCTTAGAATCATAATCACAATTGCGACATATATTTACAAAAATACCTATACTTGTATTTTAATTTTCAACGATTTAAGATGTAAGTTTTAAATTTATTACTATTTATAAATCCTTCCGTATTCCTATACAAATCGTAGTAATCATTATTATTTCCAAACATGACAATATAGCTAACGTACCTTTTATATCCTCAAGAATATCTAGGTAATATCAGGTATCTATGATCTAACTGTAGAAGTGCCTTAAATAACTAACTAACCTAAACTAGAGTATAATTAAAGTCAATGTATTATTTAAAAAAAAGTAGTCACTAAAACTATCCTATAAATTTCACTTTAGCAAAAGTTTGTCAAGATATAAACATAAACCACCACCGCCACTGTATAAGTACCACGCCAGTAAAAAAAAAAAACACAAAAATCATTATGAAAGTAATCACAAGCAAATCGAAACTCCACGTGTATTAAAAATTACCAAAATACAAATAGCGTCCTTGTGATTGTGCGTATGAAAACGAAAACAAAAATGAATGCTGACGTATCAGTGCCAGCAACCTAAATCACCTAAATTTGTAAATGTACCTAAACAAAATAGTTTCCCTGTAGTTTGTTACCAAACAAGAGTTATAGCGCCGTCCACAAACGTCCCTTGTAACTACTAGAATTTTGTTAACAGTTTGACCCATTAAACTTACACATCCATAGTATAGTTATCTCTGGTCAAAGCATTTAAACATATAATAATGTAACAATAATATATCTGGTACTTCCGTGGAGGAAAAAACAACTTGTCATACCTAGCCGTATTACTTGGCAGACGAGACGAGGAACATATGGCAGTGATCGCTAGAGACGCAAAAATTGCCAGTATTCGCCGAGTGATTCATTTAACCCCGTTTGATGGTATATAGTTATTCTCCAAGTAATAGATTTATTTGAATTTAACAAAATACCGATTTTTGTCTCAATAATGTGATTGATTGTGAGTAAAGGTAATTGTATTGAAACCAGCATACCGAACTGAGTAATTTATTAATAAATATAATAAACTTTCTGACCAAATATTTGGTTTCAATCAATATCGTAGGTTTTTCCCTATATTGGACACAACAAAGCACATGATCGTTTCAAAGAAAATTTGCTTAACAAAATATATTTGATTGGTTTAAATATATGTATGTATCTTTTATTTGAACGTTAATAAAAAATATTTTTAAAATTCTAAAGTAACCATTTATAAAAATCGCCCTAAAATATTTAGATACCTAAATTAAAATTTAACATTGAGGATATCATTCGGGCTATAATATACTTAATATAGATATACAGAAGATAAATCATATTTAATTTTTGTTATGTATTATTTGCTTTATTTGCGTTTTTTTTGGCTAGGTACTTATTTAATTTGTTTGGGGTTCTTAGAATGTATAGATAAGTAGATAATTTTATCGATGATATCTATATGGTTAGCGTTTGATTACCTAGATACAATTTGTTTTATAATAACATTTGGCAAATGCAAGTACTTAAGATAACTGAAATGCCAAATACAGCACCTGTTTATCCTGTATAGTATCAATAGTTTTATAATAATTGAAAGTATGTTTATAATAATGTTGTGTTGGTATTTCCATATTAAATTGTTGTTATTTATGAATCATCAATTGGATTAATTATGCATTTCTTTGGAGTTTGTATAGTTATTTAGTGTATTGTTAGAGGGTGAAGCCAAATAGAGAAGTACATATTCATCTTAAATAGTCAAATTTTGGAATATTGGATGTTTCTATTATAATAGATAAATTGCTGGGAGTAGCGTGGATTAGTACTGACGTTCTTGTTTACAAAGATTTTAATGACGACATATGTATGTCTCTCTTCGGGTTCATTATACTTACTATATTCGACTTTTAAGTATTTTATATTTACATAAATATTTTTTATGCGAATTTTGATAAATATACAGCCGCAGTAGATGCGACTATATATCAATTAGTCGAAATGCGAAATTATCAAGAATTTCAGATATTTAATATTGAGGAAAATCGCTTTTTTCTCAACTCTGCATATTAATTCATGGTACAATTCCACTTCGCAAAATACATCGTACCCAATCGCAGGGGAACCTTGAAAAGTCGATTAATATTTCTCCTTGGCATGACGTAAATGATTGTTTAAAGTTTAAAGCAAATATATGCCATAGTGGAACATTATAAATACATATTTATATCTATATATTTGCTTTGTTTCACAAATATTACGAATGATATTCATAAGCGTAAAAGAAGTTTGATGTACTGAGAATTACTATAATTAACCATCTATACACACTCGTTTAAGTACTTAGTTATGTGTACTGATGGAAAACCGATAAAATGATTTTTTAAGCATATTTCTATGTTTCAAGGCAATATTGTAAAAAAGAACATGTACACTTCTCGCAGGAAAACTCGGGACACCAGAACTACTAAATAAGATTTATAAATAAATCTGAAATTCCGGGTAACAATTCGCCGCTGATAGTAAACATACAAATCCAGGAAATACACCTAGCCACAATACGCGGAAAAGTTTTAAAATGAATTCTATATTACTTCCTTTGGAAAAATATAAAAAAATAAATAAATTTTACTTGATCATATTTCATCTACTTCCCTTATTTCTAACAGTGTCAGTTCACTGCTTTACTACGTAAAGTATTATTGTTATATTAAGTTCTCTAAATATATTTAGAAATGGGTTTAAATAACAAGAAACTCCGTAACGGGTCTCAGAATACTGAATCTGAATGGGAACACCCGAGGAAATAAGTAACCGAACGATTCGAAATGCGACGAGTAAGAGAGAAGATATCGGTTCCTTTCCCCACTGCCCCTCCCCTCTAGATGCCTACCCGAGCAGCAGGGCATTTTCTTTTATTTACCTGCGGACGTTCGCACGTAGCATATTGGAAGCAATAGTATATACACCGGTGACGTCATACTGTCGACAGATGTGCTTTGAGTAATGCGGCACGGTTTATGTTAGCTTGTATTTATTTTTCGTCTCATATCTACTTACTGATAGCGCATCGCGTGCGAAAAGTTGGCAGTATTTGAACTATTTTTGCAAATTATTTCATTTTAAATAAACATGCCGATATAAATGTCATTCGTAAAATAACATGAGACTTCTTTCATAATTACAATTATTTGAGTTGTTGTTTTAAATAATCTTGATTTGTAGCGGGACTATATAAAGTTGTAAGGTTACCTATAAGTTCACAGAAATGCGTGGATGAGAATACCATAATTAATTATAAAGTTACTTTTCTACCAGCTAAACACATTTGAGTTTCGATGGCGGTGTTTCCTTTAGAAATACCGAATACGGAAACATGCAAAAAGAAAATACATACGAAAATGCCTCTTGAATAGACAGCTTCATTTAGAAACACATAAATATGTATTTAACTTGTTTAATGTTATGTAGAGATAATTATTTTTTTAAGAAAAAATATGGTAATGGGATTTTAAAATTATGTTACTTGTTAGTAATAGACAATATGTCAATCAGCGTCCTGAGTTTTGGGATAATGTAATTTTCACAGATTTGTTGACTACACTATCATTGATGTATTACTTACTATTGTTTGTTTAGTTATTAAATTTGTATTACTATCAAGTTTCTTCTAATCTATTAGAAAAATACAAAAACATTTTAAATTATTTATAAATTCTTAAGCAATTATTTAACTAAAATTATTTATTTATTAACCCTCCGTCTATTGTATTTTCAAGAAATATATTTTAGCTATCGCCTACGTAATCCAATGTCGTTGTTCTATTTTCTTAAAATATGGCTAACATTTGGTCTGTTTACAAGCTGTCTTCATGTAGCACAGCTTCAGGCAGTAGAAATGAGAATATATTTTAAATGTATTAAATTCAAAAACAAATATTTTAGCACTAATTGAGATTGACGAAAAATATCCTTTCTAAGTGGTTTGTTATGTAATAAATGCAATACATTGAAATAATTGTTAATGCAGTCTTCTTTTCTAGAACAAGTGTGTTGTAGTTTTTAATCGTAAGAAAACACAGGAGTGATATTTTCTTGTTTTATTGGAAAGAGCTCTTACATCGTTTGTGCCGACATATTATATTAACGTACACTCTCACTCTTAGAATGGAAAACCGCCCACATAACGCCACACATTTGCGCCTGCGCGCATTCTCATTTTAACCAGCGAAATTTAAAATTTAAAATAGATGTAACAAAGTACATGCTTCATTAATATTAGCAACACAAGTTTGTAAAGCAGCAATTGAATTTATTGAACTCTACAAGAAAATTATTAGTAGTAGAATGTGGAATACCAATCATAATTTAATTTAAACCTAATATTCTTTTAGTTTTCTGAACTTGTAATTACAAGAAACAGAATTATTGTATTGATTCATATATTTTGTTTATAATGCGTTGCTTTTTTGGTGGAAATTATATCTAGTCTATATTCAAATTTCTCGCCATTAAGTACATGAATTTCGCTACAGAAGGTACTGTTGTACACGGAAGATAAGAGAGGAGAACAATGTAAGATAGGGTTACGAATAAACGTGTCAAAAAAAACCTGTTTTTTATTGAAATAAATTAAAATAACAGGCTATCAGACTATTATAACATATTTTAAACATACAAACAAGTTCCCAGGCTTATCGCTTTTTTTCAAAACTTGTACAGTACGAGTCATAGTTACAATCGAGTACAAAGTCGTAGTACACCGATTCGCGCTGAACCTTCACCAAAACCATTGCTATCTTTTGCTAACACGAGACGATATGAGAGAGGTAGCTACAGGTTCAGGAGGCAGGTTTACATCGAGTGGTGTCGTAAGACTTATGGTGGTCCGTTGTACGTGCAAAATACTCGTGCAAGTATTAAGTAATTTTTGTAGCATACATAAATTTAAAATTCACCGCCATATTTTTGCCACCAACATTTCAGCCCCAGAAAAAATGAAATTTTGCAGTAAATTTGTTCTGAGTTGGTTTAAAACGAGCTTGGGGGAAGTGTTCATTCCCGTTAGAAGATAACCATTAGTATCAAAATTAATGTTTTTGACTGATACTGATCAATGGAACACTTATAATAATCACTTAACTAAAATTACACGGTAAACAAAAAACTATTGTTGATCTTACTCAAACTATTTTCACTTTCAAAAAAAAAAAAAAAAATGCTGCCACTTGAACACGATTTGATGATAAAAACGTTTAATCATTTTCCTCGGCTAAAAAGTAAAAAAATCACAACTCCAAGATACAAAACCTCAAGAATTTAAGGAATCGACGGAAAAGATTTGCAGATTTAAACAATTTTAAATCTTGTATCAATTTTCTTGTAAATCTATCTGAAATTGACATAATTAGTGACAATCTTCACACTTTCCACGTATTTACTCCGTGATAAACTAGCCGGCGAGATGGAATTAACAGAAATCCAGGAGGACCTGGCATTGAAGATGTGCCATAAATCATTACAACCTCCAATAGAATTTTGGAAATTGGTTGCTGAACCAAAATATCCTCTAAAGAATGCAGTATGTAAATTGATTTCGATATTTTGTATAGCGTATTGCTACGAATTCCTGTCCTCAACAATGAAATTTATCAAATTGAAGCAGAGTTCCCAGCTTACAAATAAACATTTATCTGAGCTTATTCGTACGGCACTAAGAAGTTATGAACCAGATTTTCAACGATTCGTAGCTAAAATACTAACACATGCATCATTTGCATCTACCAGTAAAGAATAAATTTGTATATCTTAATGCATTTCTTAAAATAAAGAATGAATGAAAATAAAGACCGTGAAATTTAAATACTACATAATTAAAACGTTTATCTCTATGTTGTTCTCAAAATTTTATGTAATATATAACATAATATCGAAAGTGAATATAAAAAATTATATTCCGTATTTATATGTGTTAAACCAACAGAATTATATACGTATATATAATAAGAAGATCGCGTCCAGCAAATCGAAAAGAAGAAACAGTTAACTGAACTATTTTTTCTCAGTGTAGGCGCTCTTGTCTTAATAACATAGATACTCATATATGTATTTAAATGTCTAAAACATTACGTTATAAGAATCCGGCTTGTTCGTAGTGTATAACACTTAACAAAATAATGGCTTACTTAATATACGTAGTAGGTATTGCAATACAAATAATATCTATATGTATTTTTATGCTGTATATTTAGGTATTGTTTGATAATGTCGATGTTTTTATAACTAATGGCAAATAAAATTATTATTATTATTATTATTATCTTATGTATTGATATTAACAAGTACTTTGCTGAATTATATTGTATGATACATATGATATGTAATATATGTTGCGTACTGCGACATAAACAGCTGAGAGGCAGTAAAGTAGATCACTGAAAATAATCATTACAACCTTTAAAAGTAAATTGCCTTCTTTTGCCTTTTATCTAACACACAATAACTGTTTTATTTATTAAAAAAGAAGTAATGGCCATTCCAAAGTAGAGATTGTGAGATAATTGTGAATAATATCTTGTTTATTTTATTACATGAACTCAAGAGTGGAATTGGATTATAATTATATTTTTTTACATTTCGTTTTGAGTTCACCCATAATTACAAAATTTATCTTATTTAAACATTTTTTTTTTGTTTTTAGAAGTAATATAGTTTTCATTTTCATAAATCATTTCATGAATCAGTTAACTTTAGTCATATGCAACAACTCATCAAATAAAAATAGCAAATACTCGTTTATTGTTTTTGTTTTTTTGTAAAATCGCATAATTAATATGGTGCGCCCGATTAGTTTGTTACACTAGCGTTAATTGTTAACTGCGATATGATTGGAAATGCGACTGTAATGTAATATTTTACGAAATTTTGCTTGTTGCATGATAAAAACTTGAATAACGTGAATCTTGTATGTTAGCGTGTTTTCTGGTTTAAAGATTAATGTTTAGTATCACAAAAGTAATCAGAAAGACACAATGTAACCCGGTCGACAGGATGTAGATATCTACAACCGCTACTCAATGAAATACCGATCTAAAGCGAAGAATCGTCCAATACTTTTGGCCGAGGAAATCGGAATCCATGGATGACGTTAAAATATTCCGTTTTCCTCACGGATGTTCGCTTATAACTCTAATAATAAAAGAAAACGCCGCTTTTGCTTTTCAGATCGGTAACTTTCATTATGTCGCGGCTTTCCACTCTATTCGAAGAATTTGAATATAAAGTGCAAAGTGCAACTAACATATAAAGTTAAAAAAAAAAAAACTGAAACTGAACTGCGTTTCTTAGCGTAAGTTCTAATAGATGTAATTCTTAAGACTATCCTCACTTTGGTTGCGTTGAACTGTGTTTCTGTTACGAATTAAATACTATAGATATTCGTTCGGCTGGGTTGAATTTCCATGCTTGTCTTTTGTTAATTCGGAACAACGTTCATGGGTGGGGTCCTGGAACGTGTCCGGGATGACATGTCAAAAAAAAATCAGCTTTGTGAAGGAATTCACTACAAGAGCGAGTGGGATCATAACACCATCTTGAAATTGAATAGAAATGCCATCAAATGGTACACTGATGGCTCCAAAACGGCAAACGGAACTAGAATAGGAATACATGTGCCAAAGTATTTCGAAAGCTTGGGAAAATACCCAAGTATCTTCTAGGCGGAAATACGCCCTATTGAAAGATGCGTCCAGTTCAGTGAAAGGAAACAAGATAACGGATAATCTCGCAAAAAAAGGGACTGGAATACCTTTTGTAGGGCCTGAACCCTTTTGCGGGATAAGTAGCAGTACAATACTGAAGAAACTAAAAGAGAACTGGAGCAGAGAAAATTATTGGGAGAATCTCCAGGGAATGGGGCAAAGTAAAATTCTTCTGGGAACCTATAACCAAAAAAGGTTTACAGAATGCATCAACCTGAGTAAGAGCAATGTTCGCATATTAACAGCAATATTTTCAAGCCATTGTAAGCTGGGATTCGCAAAGCAACAGGATGAAACACCCATCTATCACCTCTCAAATTGTGTAGCGCTGTGCAACTCAAGGGCGTTGCACCTGAGAGCATGTGAAATCGAAGAGGAAGACTTACCTAATCTGGGGCCTTCTGATATCCTATAATTTCTGAAAGGAATAGGATTGGAAGGCTAGCTGTAAAACAGCAAGAATAGGGGATACGATAGATCTCTTAGATCGCAGTATAACATCACCCTCCCACATACATACATGGCTGGGCTGTATCTCATAGAACCGTTATTATGGTTAATAAAAGAAAGAATGAGGTTAAAGCACTATTTATCAAAAAAGTGAGTTCCATCATATATGTAATGATTTTTCACAAAAAGACGTCACGTTACACATTAGAAAAATATTGTGAGATTACAATAAAGTGAGTGTATTATTTTACAGTATTCTTCAGTAACCTCGTTTTTCCAGTAGGCCATCACTTGCATCTGTTCGGTGCGAGCTGTAAATTTGAGTGAATGTAATTGGATAAAATTATTCTGCAAATTTACTTTGGAATGGTAATATTGCCGTTAAAACTGTAGTTTTACATTAAGGACGCTGTTTATAATAGCTGGGAGGGGAGGATTCATATCTCGAACCTATAGGTACACTTGGCGTATTGAATTAAATCTGCTAGGTAGGGTATTTTTGGCGCAATTGTTCATGTTTAATTCAATTGCGTATATTTTAGCTACAGTCGTATATTGGAATAAGTGCAAGTGTAATGTCTAAACTATTACCCCTCACCGACATTAATCTTCTCTATTGTAGGTACAAATAAAACAACTACTGTGTAATTACAGCCGTGACACCTTTATTTTACGACCTGAGGGGAAAGCGATAATATATTTCTCAGAGTTAGTGTAAACAAGCAGTTGTGAGCGAAATAAAATTGTTCTATGTAGGATTACGATTTCCTCAACAACTATTCGTTTATACTGACTCCAATAACAAAATCACCGCTTTTTCCCTTCAGTTCAGTAACTTTCAATGTGTGATGTATGTGCAGTAAAAAAAAAAAGTTTCCCGTAGCTTGGTAGTAAAGAACTAACATCCGGCGGTATCTATTGCCATCAGTCGAAAAAATATACCTAAATTCATTTCATTTATTTTATTCAATAAAGCCCGATATTTACAATATATCCCGTAAAAATTGTGTTCACGTCGTATTCTTCTTTGCTATCAAGCTACGCGGAAACTTTTTTCTCTTGCATAGAGAACAAAAGATGTATTTGTAGAATTTTAGTACGGATAGTCAAGTACAAGCGAAGTCAAAATGATGAAATCTATTCGTCAAAAAACAAACCAACATGTTTTGCAAAAAATATTAATGTTTCGAAGCCGGTGGAGGAAACAAGTAAAGCACTTGATTGTGGTAAAAGGATAGTTTATTCCGTTCGCAAAAATAAAGAAAACCACGAAGTGGCAAGGGTAATATGTAAATGTAGATAAATTGAAACCTATCTACAAAAAATCTAGTTTGTAGGTAAAATACATAACACTGTCAATAATTCTATTCTAATACAATGGTTTATGTGACTCAGATTTTGACAACCATTCAAAATTGATAAATTTTATGTTATGTCTATACCTGTTAATCGGTACAGGTATGTCAGAATTTCTCCCGCTCGAGATCTTAATTAGCGCGACGGGTCAATCCCCCGATAATCCGATAACTCTAATGTACAAAAAAGCCTAAAATATTCTTATCGTAGATTATAAGATCTCACGTTCCGCAAACATAAAAGTAATATGGTATCATATATATTTGCCGCACTTGTCTATTATCTTATTCCTAAAATAATTGTTAGATGCATTAATTTCTTTCAAGAAAAAGATTCACTTCTTTTTCTAATCTCTTCTTATTAAAACAAAAATATGGAACATTTAATGCATTGTACCTCGATTTTAAAAATTATCATTTTAGATCATGTCCTTCCTCAGCTTTAGAGTTAAGAGATATGCTTTCTTTCAATCCGTTTGTTTATTCCTTTGATTTATTAATTTTGTCCTTTTTGGCTGTATTAAGAATTTGACTCCAATAATAAATTTTTTTGTATAAAGTGTAGAAACATAGAATGTATGTCATTTTCAGGATTTATAACACAACTGTGAAACACGTGTGTTTATATGAAGAATCATTTATTGCAATTTATTTATGTTACATCGTTGTCAATGTCGAGTGATTCAATGTATGTAAATAATTTTTAGCGCTTTAATACCTACGTTATTGTAGGTACTTACATATTTGGTATTTTATAACTGTTGTGGTTATTAATAAAATATGACCTAGGTTAGTCATATTTTTTTCCACCAATTTGTAATTATAATTCCAAAGATCCCAATGAGTTATTGAAGAACAAATTTTTTTCCTCAAATCAATCAAAACAATTTTTTGCATGACACTTATTTGTGCAGTCAACACGTTTTATTTGCTATGTAACATAAAGATGCATGAAGCAAATTATTTTTTAGTTCAACCATTTTCGAATTTACGCTAGCAGCAATGCTCGTTAAACAAAACATTTTTTTTGTTCAACATACTTAGAGCTGTATTGAAATTCAAACCCAGGTTATACAACTAAACTGAAGTGTTGCATAACGATTAACTGTTTAAATTGAAATTGAGGTTCAGTTAATCACGGTCTTTATTTTAAGTCAAAAGTAATTAACAATCGTAATTAATTAACATAAATTGGGGTCGTACTTTGTTCTTATGCGTTATTTTGTTAAATCAATGCATTTTCCCTCAGTACAAGTTTAACGAAAATATGATTTAAAGCATTTTTAATGCATCCTCTGCCCCGATGTTTCGAAAAAAACCAAAAAAAAATATCATTTAAAGAAATCACCCTCCTCCCTCTCTCACCTCTTGTAATGTTACAAAAACATGATTTGAAACATTTTTAATGCGTCCTCTCTCCCATTGCTAAAAAAAGTGAAAAAATCATCATTTAAAAAAATCATTCCCCTCTCCCTATCACCCCTTGCAATAAGTGTTCGGTGGAATCAAGTAAAGGTTTCGGAATAAACGAGTATTTTTATATGTTCCGGAACGCTGCATTGAATCGAAACCATTTATGATGCTTCGAAACCTCCAAAATCTAAAATTTAGAAATTCAAAAATCTAGAAATATAGAAATTTAAAAATTTGAAAATTTAAATATTTAAAAATCTAAAATTTCAAAATTTAGAAAAAAATATATTTTTTTGTTTTTAATTAAAAAAAATAAATTGTTAGATTTCTAAATTTTTTGATTTTAAATTTTTTAATTTAATTTTTTAAACTCTTGGCCCGATTAAGGAACGTCAAAGTTCCTGTGTAATATGTGTCTCCCATCAGAATTATAATTTTATAATATGTGAAATATGTTAAATATTTTACATATTAAAATAAGAATAAAAAAAAACCGTCTTGCATGTAAAGCAAAAAACCTTAACAGTCTCTAAATTAATGCGCCAGCGGTATATAAAAATATACTATAAGTTTCCGAGTGTAGAAAAATACTCGATTCTACCCACTACTACCTGAATCAAAACTTTAACTCGATTAGTACTACGTTCCGAAACGTCATAACTGATTTCAATGCAACGCTGCAACGTTCCAAACTATATAAAAGTACTCGTTTGTTCTGGAACATTTACTCGATTCTATGCACACCTTGGAATGTTAAAAAAAATATGATTTGAACCATTTTAATGCGAGAAGAAAAGCATCATTTAAAATCATCTCCCTCCTCCTCTCACCTCTTCCATTTCTTAAAAAATATATAATTTAAACCATTTTAATGCGCCCTCTTTCCGCATGTTTTTAAAAAAAAGATATTTAAAAAAATCATCCCTCTCCCGTCTCATTCTTTCCGATGTTAATAAAATATGATTAAAACATATTTAAGGCGTCCTCCTCTCACGTGTTGTGGAAAGAATATATCATTCAAAAAAATCATTTCCTTAGGTCTCCATCCCTCCCGATGTCAAAAAAAAAGATGATCAAAACATTTTTAATGCATCCCCTGTCCCGGTGTTGTGAGAAAAACAATTTTATCATTAGAAAAAGAAAAATTCCCCTACCTCTCACTCTTTCCAATGTTAAAAAAAAAATCAGACAATTATACGGGTAATCGGTCTGTCTAAATAAAACTAAATAAATACCTCAATATTTCGTTTTAATTTATAAGTCTAGCCCTGACTTGCATTTAAATGTTTTTAACTATTTATCATTTTGTCAGCTGTCATTAATACTACAACTTGTAAGCAATTACTTATTGTGATTTTGTATATTGTTTCATTTTAATTTGTATATTTTTAGTGCCTCCTGAAGATGTTTTAAATTAAAACGAAATATTGAGGTATTTATTTAGTTTTATTTAGACAGACCGATTACCCGTATAATTGTCTGATTGTTTAGGAAGTCCGGTCGATATTCCTTTTATTCTGTTAAAAAAAAAATATATTTAAAACTTTCTTATTCTCGGTTGATGTTGAAAAATCAGGAAAATCTTAACTTGGTTGTTCAGAGTTACGAGAAACTCGCGGGACACATTTAAATACCTGTACATTTACGATTTCAAGCTATTGAGAATCCTCTCGAACTCGGGAAATTGCGAGTTCCCGATAAGCATCTGTACGGGAAATCTTGTCCCGAAATGTAGTTTAATCAAGCGGGATTTCCTGACCCGCCCGAATTAACAGGTATAGTTATGTCCTAAGATGTTGCAACTGCTTTGGCCAATAAGAAATTGACGATTTTTGTGTTCGCACATATGATTTTTTTAGGTATCATTTATCATTTAATGGTTTTGGGTTAGTGTTGAGATAAGATTTAGTATGATAATTATATGTTTTCCCATGGCGTTGCACACTTTGGCATATTGCAAAAATTGACGAAATTTTCCCATTCGACATATTTTCAGTAGAAATGTTCTCTACTTTGTTTTGTTAAAGTACAAACGCTTTTAAACGGCGTACAAACGGATACCAACGATACTTTTTCGAATGGCGTTGGTGGTTTTAGAATATCTTATACTTGCTTGCTGAGCGATTTTTAATTCTTTCTATTTGTTTATCCTTTGAGGTACAAACGGAACGTATGGTGGTACAAAGAAGTACATACTAACGAAGTACAATCGAACTGTATTACGTTTTTTCTTTTTTCAATAAAGTTGCTTGCCAAGTTCACATTGGTTATTTATCTATCTGGCTGCTATCGAATCTCATGCGGAAATACCCGTAAATCCCAACCTGATCGGGTGTACTCGCAAGTCACAGTTCTTCGTACGTGTGTGTGTAATCCGAATCGATATATGATGATTCATTTAATATGATTTAACTACTCTATTGGGATTGTCCCAACGTATATTATGTACACTTAAATACAAAAATTATGTTTCCTTAAAATATTGGCGTGGCTAAATAATATATCCACTTTAAAATGTAAAAATTAGTGGATATACAAAAAGCGATTATATATTCATAAACATCGTTCGGTTTAATTATCAAATAAAAATTTAATTTACAAAGATTCTATATCCATTGGGTCGAGCCCAGCATATAGTATACAGAGACCGGCATAAATATTGTAATATAGGTATAGAATTTTTTTTATTATTAAAATATACCAAAACTTTTTTGGGGGATAAGTTGTGCAATATCTAGAAACCCCAAAATCTATTCTGAGACACATCACGTGACCACTAGCATCGTGGTAAATTTAAAAAATATGCCATGGATCTGCAAAAAGTGAGGTTATATGTCATTATATCCAAAAAAAGTTATTTGAAAAAGTTGCTTAGACTCAATTCTGAGGCTGTATGCAATTTTTGTAAACATATTTAAAAGAAAAATTACGATTTTTCCAAATATATATTATATTATCTTTCATTGAATTACATATTTTCATTTTTTCGTTTTTAGCAGCTGACTGCAGTAATATTTCTAAATATGGTTAACACTCAAATAGTTTTGTCAATTTTGCATAATTAACACAGGGAAAATTGAAAAGTACGACTTCGGTATGACAGTTGTTGCAAGGGACTGTATCTAGTAGTAATAAATAAAATTTTACAAGCATTTTCATTCTAAACCACTTAGCAAACATTACATACGAAACCGATTATATGATCATATATATATATATATATATATACAGTGAGGTCGTAAATGGTCCCCCCCCTGATAACTTTTGAATGGTATGAGATAGAGCAATGAAACAAAAACTAAGTGAAATTAGAGATAATTTGTGATTTTTTGCCTATAGAGATATGCACATGGCTTCTGATGTAAAATAGAGGGCGTAGCTATTTTTAAAATTTTAAATAGGAAGTAATTTCATTTAGAAGCTCATTTGGAAGATATTTCTATTACTTTTATGGCAATGCAATCAGTTTTACGATTTTCGAATTTTTTACCAACTTATCCAAGATTAATAATTGGAGTACTCACGTTACTTTTTCTATAGCCCTCGTATAAATATTGTGGTTTTATGTGACTTAGGAAGCGATTGCTGTAAAATATGACATATTTTATAATATGACGTTTTTGCAAAATTTAGCGAAAGTGTCTTATCTGTCAGTGTATGTGTCATGTGTGTGGGTGTCTATGTTACAGATTACTGTAATTACGATTTTCTGTACACTATTCCAAAAAGCAATACGAGGCTATCGACAAAGTAACTAAGTACTCCAATTATTAATCTTGATTAAGTTGGTAAAAATTTCGGAAAATCGTAAAAAACTTTGTTCATTGCCATTAAAAGTAGTAGAAATATCTTCAAATAAGCTTCTAAATGAAATTAGTTCCCATTTAAAAGTTTAAAGATAGCTACGCCCTCTATTTTACATCAGAAGCCATGTCCGTATCTCTGTAGGCAAAAAAATCACAAATTATCTCTAATTAAATCTACATATTTTGTATTTGATTTTTGTTTAAAATATGAATCATTCCGGAATAAGAATTTGAAATATTTATTATCTCCGAGCAGTAGTTCTACTCCACCGATACTTTTACTAAAACCTTTAGTATGCTGAATTTTGTATAACTGCTATTTATGTTGGACGAGGCAGGTGAGGAAAAAATTCAGCAAAGCTTTTCGGAGCAACATAAATTAGACTAATCTATAGTTACAAAATAGACATACGCATTGTAAGAATTATCTCATGTCAGCTCGTCACGTTTCGCTAGTTGTTGTTCCAAAGATATTTCTTTTTTTTTTTAGTTAAACTGTTTTATTATGTTTTTTTGGGTGCCATAATATCGATAATGAATTATCGCAACTATCGTGTTAGTGAACATATTAATTTAGCGATTGAGGTTAACATGCCGCTAACCTCACTATAAAACAGCCCAGCGGCCCGGCCTGCACATTAAAATATATTGGCTCGACCTCGGGGCCAGATTCGCACCTTTGTTACAAACATTGAGTTGTATACGGTGACTTGTCAAAACTAAGGAATTTTACATAAGAAAATGTAATCTCAGTATGAATATTATAATACTGTACATATTTATAAGATTACAAATAAGCGAAGGTATTTATAGAGAATTTGTTTGTATTTCAATGTTAATACTATAAGTACAAAATAATAATATTTTTATGATTTGGTTTGGTTCATGCCCTAGTTTTAACAAATTATCTACCGCATACAAATGAATGCTCATAGGTGCTATGGTTCTATTTTCTTTTATATAATAATATTAATAATAGTAATAATGGGGAAAGAATGGAAATAGTTAGGTATCCGGCCTGTATAATTATGGTAAATCAGCAACTCTATATTTCACAGATTGTTTATCAGCTTCATCAGGAGAAGTAAGTAGAGTGATTAATAATAATTCACTAAAACAGAGTTAATAACAATGACTATTGCTGACCACGGTCACAAAAACTACCAATTGTGGGCTTTTTTGTATTTTCGCTTCTCTTGTAAAATCACGTTTTTTACCTATAGGGTACATTTTCTCAGTTCGTGTTCAACTGAGCTAGTTAATTTTTTTAGAGTAGATACAGAATCGTCCTAAGAGTATACTGAATGAAGGATTTTACTAAATAAGGCATAGTTTGTGTAAAAACAATAAAAACTTCGAAATAAAAGGACTCCAAAAACTGCAACACAAGTAAATCCTAAATTTCTTATTGAGCTTTTAATATTTTTTAAAATCCCCCACTGAGTGTGTTCAAATAACGTTACTCAGAACATGCTCAGAAATTTTGAAATAAATCGGTTCGCGCATCTTTGAGAAAATGTTCCTTGTCTCTTGCCGATTATTCCTATGATTTTCCATTGAATTCAAATTATGTAGTGACCCCCTTAAGACTGACAACTTTTCAAAATTTTATTCGGCCGAGTTAGAAAAAAAAAAAAAATGAATTTCAAAAGAAAACATCTATTTTTGAAGTTTTGTAATTTCTGTTTGTCAAGAGTTTTTTTTTTTAAATCCTCAGCTATAAATTATCTCTTGATATCAAATAACAAGCACGGAAAATTTGAATGTATGTGGTCGAGCGGTTTAAAAAAAAAGGAACATAAAGAATATAGTTTTTCTTAGTAAATAATAATGAGCACCGACCCCCATAATGTATTTTATTAATAATGAGCAAGTTATGAATAGGCACATGTTAGAATTAACCATTTACTTGTCATTGATCCCATTTAGGATCCAGATTTCACTTCTTTGTTTAGCTGTCTAGTTACATGAAAAAATTACAAATGAAATCCATAAGCAAAAAAGTATTTTTTTTTTTAAAATGTTGCCACTTCGTACTCAGAATATGAATATCGAAGTGGCAACTTCTTTTTAAATAATTTTAAAGTGTCGTTTGTTTAAATTAAGTATTTTATTGTCTATTTAATGTCTGTTCTTTACATATTTTACTTAAGTCTTAGCTTTTACATTGTACTTTCTAATTTTACTTTGTTTTTAAATCTGGACTATTTTTAAACTGATTTTAAATTCTGACCTGAGGATGCTCGACTAGAGCAAAATCGATCGTGCCATACATTAAAGAGTATTGTGAGGATCAGGACCTTGTTTTCTTCTTTTTTTCCTGTAAATACAATTCACAGAGTCAAATTATGGAATTTATCAAACTTATTTCAGTTTCTTATAAGTTTCAAATTAATGAAAAAGACTATTCCAAATATGGCCCACAAGGCAATGTTCAGATTAAGAAATACGATTAACAGATGTTACTAACAAAAATTTCTTCAAAATATCATTACTGGAAATTTTGTTTTTGTAATTACATGTTTTTTAAACAACACGAAAATTATGTGAAGAATGTCTTTGAATAGTTTTGTCCCCGCACATAACATTGAGTAAAATTAAATTATTATTAAAAGGATAAAAATATTTTAAAAATTTATATTTTTTTTTAACACCAGGAGTGACCGCGGGCATGATTTTTCTTTAGGTAAATGATAATATGATTATAATCATCGATGAGGAAAGACACGTTAAAAATATTGTAAAGAATAAAATTACTTTTTTTAACAGCGCTGGGAGAGAGGAATGCTTTTTTTTTTGAAGGCTAAAACAGTTTCATGATTTAAAATATTTTTGTATTGTATGACCACAGTGATTATAGATTTATATTAATTTTCGCCTGTGATAACTAATTATGGTCACATTTCGAATATAGGCAGTAACGTATACTTTAAACTATGTATTGGACAATTATGAAGCCGCATCATCGCAGAAAAGTTATTTTCTCTATTTTCTGACACTTTATTCGACAAAATTATAATATAATTTATCTTACGCCTATTTAATTTACTCTTTATGTAAACGTGATATTCTATATAAAATTAACTTTTTTTTGTTTCAGCAAACCGTTTTCGAACCTAGCCGTTTTAAAAGTAGGATTGAAGTCGACCCGCCAACTACGAAGATTTATAGATTCCACGGTGCCATGATACATTCCTCCGGCGAACGAGTGCCTGTAGGTACAAGCAACTTATTACTCAGGGAATGTCTGCTTAAGAATACAGACTACGTTGAAGGAATCGTTGTATATGCAGGTAATTTGAAAAATTCACAATGCTTGCAATTCAGTCAATATTTTGATTTTTTTTAGGCCATGAAACGAAGGCTATGTTGAATAACGGCGGCCCCAGATACAAAAGATCGTCTTTGGAGAAACAAATGAACCAAGATGTGATATGGTGCGTTTTAACTCTGGTTATTTTATGTATTATTGGAGCAATAGGTTGCAAACTTTGGTTGAGCACCTATGACCATCTTGGCGAGCCCTTTGTATCTGCAACGATGTCTAATTCAACTGAAGCGTTTTTGGCTTTTTGGACTTATGTGATTATTTTGCAAGTAAGTACGAGGAAGTTATTACAATGCAGTACATAGCAGGCCAAATACCGAATGTTAATGAAATCTAGAGATTTCCTCAAAATTCTGGTTACTCGTTCAGCTTGAACTTAGGAAAGGAAACCAGCGGTGTAATTATCGTTGAATTTTCATTTATAATGCAATTGTGTGAACATTACATTTACGACAATCGGCTGTGATCTATCTATTGCAAGGTGTAATACATGCTCGGTTTATTAAAGAACCGATTCTCGTGAGGAATGACATTTGCATCATTAATTTTATTTTATATCCACTTTATATCCGGCAAGATTAATTTAAATTGAAATAAGTTTGCTAAAGTAATCTAAATGCTATGCTAACTTTGCTGTTGTTAACGTTTGCCTAACGACTATCATATGAGATAGGCGCCTCGACACATTCCAGATACACTATCTTAAAATTGTCGATTTATTAGCAAGACGTAATCTTCTAAACTGCACCTATGTGTACCACATGTATTGGTTTATAGGTACAATTAAAATTATACAAAAAAAAATGTTTATTGAACAAATAAACGTAAAAACATAAACCAAATATAGTTTTATAGATTTACATTTCTATGGACAAGTCTATAAATTGTGATTAAAACTTCAAACTAAATTCAGCTGTTTGGCAGGTATACGATCATGAATTATATTTAGCTACTCTTTCGTTGCTGTTACATTATAATTTGTAATACTAAAATTCTTATTGGTACTTCTAATAGCATTTTCTGAGAAATTTATATTAAAACTACGTGCTTGATATATAATATTGAAAATTATTACAATTGAGTAAAAATTAGTTCTTTTCTCATGTAGGGAATAAATGAATATTGATGAATGATTTAAATGTGCATACGGCATTTAAAGGTATTTTAGTAGATGACAATTTTATTGTAAAACTATGTCGTATTTACATTAAAACGTGTTAAATTATAAAAAAGAGTAATGTTGCCGGCTGTTTTAAATGTTATTCGATATTTACAAATTTGAGATAAAATAAAATTTTACATAAGTACTGTCCAGAGAACCTATTAGTAAAAGGAACTTATTCTTTATATTTGACTATTTATGTATTCATATTGTTTTTATACTTTAAACTAGAAACCTTAATAATTGATAGGATGGAATTATATTTATATAATAATATGTATACTTTGTAAAAAGTCCGTGAAAACTCAAGCCATAACTTCTTCTAAAATAAGTTGAATGCTGACAATTAATACGACAATTCTCATATCCTATGCAAAGGTTTCTTTAAATAAGCGAATTATCAAAAATGAAACACTTGATTGTGGGTGTAAATTAAAAAGATTTAATAAATTATCTTTATGTTGAAGTAGCAAAATTTAAGAGGGTTTTGTTGTTAATTTATCTGTATTAAGCTGTACAGTAACCTACCAACCAAAATATGAACATTTCCTGTCGCAAATTTTTATCAATTTTACGACATATCTGCAATTTATTTTTAACGAAATAAAATTTTGTACCATATCTTTTTTTATAAAAAAAATTCTGGTTTTGAAGTGTTTTGATACTACTGTTGTATCTAAAAAATGCGCAATGTTGTGCTGTAAAATTCTATTAAAATTTACAGCTGTGATCATACATCAAGTAATTTAAAAATAATAAAAAAATAATAAAGTAATCTAATAATTTATTTACAGTTGCCTCATACAAAATTCATATACTTAAGAATAAAATTTCTGTTTTGGAAAACACAATTACATATTTACATTATTATTATCTGCTGCGTAAATGTTACATGTTTCATGTTTTACACACATCTTAAAACGGAAAACTTCCCTCAGGCGTTACATACGGCTTCTCGCCTTCGAAATTCTTTTTTTTTTCTCCTTACTGCTCATGATGGTTCTAACCATATGTCGGATCTTCAACTACTTTTCTGCACTCTCGATCATAGTGGGAGCCAAGTTGCTCGGAGTCAACTCTAGACCCAAGTCGCAAAAAACTGCCACCCTGACCGCGCTCCACCTAGCGCAAGTAAAAACGGTATGCTCAACGGTGTCAATGTTGGAAATACACTCATCGGTGCTATCCCTGCCAAAACGCTTGGCATACGCTCTAAAACATCCGTGCCCATTCAAAACCTGCATAAGGTAGTAGTCTAACTGCCTCTGTTTGCAGCCCAGTCAGGGGCCAAGTCTCGGTATTAACATCTTAGTCCACTGAACTCTCTTGCTCCCGTTCTCTCATCTACTCTGCGCCACGATCCACATGTACATTCTCTGGCTCTGGTTTTAATCGCCTGCTTATTCTCGCTAGTGTGGACGTGCATGAAACTGATATTCATGATCAGGAGGTCGATCGGAACAGTTTTCGTATTGACCTGGAATGCCTCCGCAGACCAGTTCTGTAGACAGGCGCTTGCCGCAGCAGAATATTTCTTTGTGCCCTCTCAAGGAGTTGGGTGTATTTACGAAAATTTAAGATAGGGTATCAGACCGGAACTTCATAAAGGATAATATTGTGCATAGCACTAGACAAAACCACCCTCTTTTCACTGCTAGATCCACTCAGGTTAAGCAGGATTCTCGAAAGTTGTGCCACCCGACCGATGGCCTTGACACTGTGGTCGCAATATTTACACCCAGATATCTGATGCTTTTCTTAAGCGTAATGATTCGCCCCTAAGGTTGAAGGAGATGAAGCCCCTATCTCTCCTGCCTCTCAGGATAACTGCCTCCTCTTGGACGGTCCAAGGCCAGATGATGCTTCGCCATCCATGTACTTATTATCGCAAGGCAATCGTTAGTATTCGCCATCACTACTCTGCCGCTCTCGGTACCGACCACAAGCGCCAGGTCGTTAGCAAAACCGATGGTTATAGCATCCCTAGTAAACTGCAGACCCAGAACTCCATCGTATAGGACGTTCCACAGGATGGGCCCCAGAACTGAACCCTGCGGAACGCCCGCCACTCAGCCTTATTTTTCTGTGCCTTAAGTAACTAGATACCAGGTTAACGAGGTACAAGGGAACCTTCCTCTCACACAACTCTCGGACTATCAATCTGTGACTGGCTGTAGTGAAGGCGTTTTTGACGTCGATGGTCACAAGAACGCACCATCCTTGTTGTATTCCTCTGCCGTCTTCATCACCATTTCGATGGCCTGTACCGTCGACTTTCCCTTTATGAACCCGTGCTGGTTTGTCGATTCGTATGTATTTGATTGATACTCAGTGTTTGATACATTTTATTTTTTGTATCTGATACTTTTGCTCCCTCTAGGTATCGGATACTAAAGTACCGAATACAAACTTTGTGAATATCTCTGGTATCACAGATAAGAGAAGATATTCTTAAAATATTGTGTAACAATGTTTAAAAATGCTTTTTAGAATTTATTTATTCAAATATTTAGAATATTTATACGCACACAGAATTATTTCTGGCATAATTGCAAAGAATAACATCAACTTCTGATTTATAGAAGAATATTCTTGAATATTTCGGTCAGATTCGGAATATTCTTTGCATGTAGGAATATGATCCGAGTTTCTAAATGAACTTTTGTGCAGAAGGGTGCTAAAAATATTTTTTAACCATTCATTGGTCATTGATTCTCTTTGTAGTCTGGATATTTTACTATTTTGTAACTGTTTCTTTTTTTTATATTGCCAAAAATACGGATAGTTTGTATCTCAGAAAATTTCTTTTTTCGAAGATAAATCAAAAACAACGATAACAGCCTTCGTATTTGTTTCGTACTTATGTTGACACGTTGTAAGTACAATAGTTCAATGTTTTACACCCGCACAGCAGGAATTACTACAATAGGCTTGTATGTCGTCCTAATTCATTTTTATCCATTACGATAACTATACTGTAAGCCAGATTTTAATACATGCATGCATGTATGTATAATAAACAAGCATGTTTGAAACGTTTGGATTACCACTATTTTTTTTACGAATGTCTTAAATTATAATTAATTTATTTTTTATAGTACTTATAACAATTGCCGTACGTCAATGTGGCTACATTGAATAAAGACATTATCTTATCTCGTTATTTTTATTATTATATATTTAAAAATATTAATCATACTTGTTTTGAACTTTCATTAGGTGAAGTTGTAATAAATTGTTAGTTGATTTCTCAATATTCATGTCAATAATTTATTTACTTAAGTATCTTTTTTAATTAAAAGGCTTTATTGATTTTTATATCTGTATGAAAATGAGCAAGTACTTCAAATGCTCGAGCAAAGAGTACGCGCTCTGTTTTGTTCGTATCACCCTTTGCCAAGGTCATCGAAGTAACATGACATTGCTCAAGTGTGTCCAGGTGTTATTGAACTGCCTCGTTGGAATCCATATGTCAATGTTTTAAATATGATAGCTAATAGAAGGATGGCCAAGTCAGCCTCAAGTTTAATTTGCTGAGATTTAGAAGTTCTGTGGTGATAACTAGCGAAGGATTTATAAATGTTTCGTTGTATTTCTGTCCAGAAGGATGCCTTAATTTTTGGGTTTTATCAGGTGCTTTCCTTTTATCGCTTGGCTCAGCTTGCTTCAGTTTTTTGAGCTAAACAAGGAAGCACTAATCTCACAAAATTGAAACGAGCTGCACCAGACGATAAGAGGAAATAATCTGTTGTTGTTAACTTATTCAATAGCATAATATTGTATATATATATAACATAATAGTATATCTCTCATTCAATAATTTGTTTACGATATATTTATGACTGGCTCAGATAATCCTAGAGTATCATAATTATAATCTGATATATACAGGATGTTTCGCTGGAAGGCAATTCCTTTATAACTTGTAAACAGTAACTGATACGAAAAAAAGTGTTTATATTTTTTCCAGGATTATAATTTATCTATAACTTGGTACAGCCTTCAATTTGGTTTTCTTAAATACAATACCCCCATTATTATTCTATTTTTAGAAATATCAGTAAATTTTGAACAGATAAGATAATAACATGCCTTAGTTTCCAAGATATCTTTGCTTTTCAAACGAATATGTTATTTGCATTTTATGAGAAAGGTGGTTGGTTAATTTGGTTACCACAAAGAATAAGTAAACCAAATTTTGAAATATCTCAATGCAGATCTACTTACCCTTTCAGATGTGTTTATACCTCATGTTTAATATACTGAGTGTTCGCCAGTAAAGTGAAAAAACGGAATTTGGTTACCGCTAAAAATAAGTGAACCAAATTTTGAAATATCTCAGTACAGATCCACTTACACTTTCAGATATGTTTATTTCTCATGTTTAACATACTGGGTGTTCGTCAGTAAAGTGAAAAGTTAAACAACTTCAATTGGGGTTATCTCAATTTTTGAAATAAAACAGGCTGTATATGTTTACGTCATTGAATTTCTGTTAATAAATGCTTTGATTTTTGTTAAGCATGTTCTATGTCTATGCTCCATTGTTTGAGTTATTATGGTTTTCATTATATCTGGTTATATTTATAATTTTAATGATTTTTTTCTGTGGTGGTCATCTGACTTGGCGTCTTCGGAAACACTGCAGCTTTTTGTATTTAGTCTCCCATTTCTTTTGCCCGTTAAATTATACCAGCTATTCCAGGATCCTAGTGCCCCACACTAATCTGTACAGGGCTTTGTCTGGTTGATGGAAGTCATCTTCTGGGTTTATTTTTGGCGTGCCAAAAATTACCTGTCTTCTTGCGTCCAGAGACTCGCAGTAACACAGAATGTAGTAAGCATTCTCTGTCTTTTAATTACACAATCTGCAGTTGGTATCTCCGATGCTGAACCCAATTTTTCTATTAGGAGACCTGTTACGATGCGAATATGATACTGAGCTGCAGTAGTCAGTTCAGCTGAAGGTCTTACCATGAATTTGTCTGGTTGTATTATTTCAGTGTTCTTTTTATTTCTCTTTGAACCAACGTCTTATCTGCTCTCGTACTGTGTTTTTAGACACCCCTAGAACAGGTTCTGGGCCTATATATGAAACAGTTTTCTTGATAACTCATCGACTTTTTCTTTTTCTAAGATTGCTTAATGTCCGGGCACCTACAACAAAGTTATTCAGTTCTCGAATACATTCCCAAACTAGTCTTCATTGTATCTTGGGTTTCGCTAGTACCCTGAGTATCGTCTGGCTGTCTGTAGCAATATAGATCAGCTTATTTTCATAAGCCCTCTGATTGATTTCAGTTGCACAATGCAATATTGTGTCTGCCTCTGCTTGAAAAGCCGTGGCATATTTTTCTAGTGGAATGGTGATCAATTATATTTCTTATCCCGCTGTAGATTCCAGTCCCCTATCTCCGTTTCCTATTTTTGATTCGTCTGTAAACCAGATTAATTCTCCGAACACGTCGCTGTAGTTGGATTGATTCCAGTTTATCCGATCCGTGATTTCTTCTCTCAATTTATTTTAAAAAGATATGTCGAAATTATATAATCTGATCTCATTTCCAAAAGGTTGCACGGTCAATATTATTGTTTCTCAATCCTGTATATCTGCCACTTGCCACTATTGTTGCTGTAGTAGTCCTCATAGCTCTTGTTATTCCTAAACACGCAAGTCTCTGTATCTTGCTAAGTTCAGTTATAACAGTTAGCTGCTACATCTTTGTCCACTGTATCAGAGATGCATAAGGGACCATGGATCTGACCACCGTGATGTATGCACAGTACACCAAGAGTCTAGGATGACACTCGGGTAAATGTGGCAGACAGTGTCTGATTTAGCAAAAGAATCCTAATGTGCTTTCTTTTGGAAGATTAAAAAAGAGATTTTAAAGGATTAGAAAAGTAAAATATCAAAAGAAGGAAACACCTGAAACTGCAACCAATGGAGGAAGCGATTTGTTTAATAGTAGGCACAATAGGAATATTATTGACATTTATATTTTTTACATTTTTAGTTTTTAAAAGTAACTATCATCCATATTATTATCAATTCGTCTAAGTATTAGACCAAACATCATAAGTAAGAGATTTACCGAAAGAACAGATGCAACTGCTTGCGAAATGAACACTTGGAGTAAAATCTCATCCAAGAAAAATATTTGAGTTACTCCTATTACAAAAGATGTCATGGTAGCTTTAGTTTTTTTTATATACAAAGATCAGTGTCACTTCTACTTTGCGCAATCAAGCGGGGTTCTTTCATGCGAGGCTGGCAATGTAGCTTATGTTTTGACTTGCCATTTTCGTATCGCTTTTTGCATAGAACAATTGTCATCCACGACGCGATCGTATTACCAACATTATCTGCATGGATAAGAAACCCAATTTCTAATAATGAAAGTAAATTAATGCGAAATAGAAAAAATAGTACATTGAATCACTTTCAAACTTGTATTTGTTTTGTAACAGTTTTTTTAGTATACTATTACTATACTAATATTTCTATGCATTCATCAAAGCAGGCCAGTATTCTTTGTGCTAGTGGCCAAATTATGCATTATCTTATTGCTATTTAATAAATAAAATATTTAAGGGTAATTGAAAAAATAAGTTTTACAATATTTTCGCTCAGATCTTGTTTGTACACCTTCAAATTCCTCTACAACAACGTTAATAAATTTTCACAGTTTTCCTTAATTGTTTTACCTTATAAAATATATTTCTGTTTTCCTTTTCAGATTTTGATTCCTCTTTCATTATACGTCACTCTTGAAATGTGCAAGATTATACAAGTTTATCATATCCACAACGATGTTAATCTTTATGATCCCCTGATGAATAAAAGAACTCAGTGCCGTGCACTTAACATCACCGAGGAGCTTGGTCAAATCCAATATATATTTTCTGATAAAACGGGAACGCTAACTGAGAATAGAATGATTTTTAGGAATTGTTCGATAGCTGGTATTGATTATGATCATCCTCAGCTGGTAGATGAAGCGAAAGGCTTAAATAAACTAACTTCTTTAAGTGTCGTTTGCAATCAAAGGCTTTTAGAAGATTTGTCTTTAACAGGGTCAGGGGGAGAACAAACCATCGCACAAAGGCAGTTACAATCTGCGAGAATTCAAGAGTTCTTGCTACTTTTAGCTGTATGTAATACAGTAGTATGTTCACATCACCCACACATCGATTTAATGAACGAAAGCGGCACTATAGACCAACCTTTTGATACGGATAGTTTAGATGCTAGCGGTAGTAGCGCTCATATTTTAAATGATAGATATACGAGACTGACTGAATCTAGATCCGTAACTCCGTCGCCTCCCTTGAACACTAATCTTTATCCTGAAACGAGGCGACACGTGCCTTCTTTAACCCCTATAGCAGATACCTCGCCAACTACAGAATTTAACGATCCAAAAAATACGAAACCGAAGAAAATCAGTATTCCCGCGTTGCCTTTTTTAGGACGAAAAAACGGAGCTTTAAACTTGACAGATGAGCAAAAATTGAAAATGACACCTTCGCCGAAGGATTCGAAACCTATTTTTGAGGCGGAAAGTCCTGATGAATTGGCCTTAGTTGATGCGGCCTATAACTACGATTGTAGATTAGTAAAACGATCTCCGACATCAGCCACGATTGAAATTCCTGGAGACACAAGACTAGACTTCGAAATTTTACACGTGTTACCGTTCGATTCGATAAGAAAATGCATGTCTGTGATTGTGAAACATCCGGTACTAAAAGAATTATATTATACAGTAAGGGTGCAGACTCCACAATCTTAGCTAATATGGCGCCAGTGGAAGATGATTCTGAGCAAAAACAAATTATAAATAAAACACAGCAACATTTAAATTACTACGCACAGAAAGGATTAAGAGTTCTTGTTATGGCCAAGAGAGTTTTAAGCATACAAGAGTACAACGATTGGTTACGGAAGCACAAGGAAGCTGAATTATCTCATGACAATGTAGAACGTAGGCTCCGAGATAGCTACACTAGTATAGAGACCAATCTCACCGTTTTGGGAGTAAGTGCAATCGAAGATAGACTGCAAGAAGGCGTACCTGAAACATTAAGCTCTCTGGTATCGTCTGGTATAGTTATATGGGTACTAACAGGAGACAAACCAGAAACCGCTATAAATATTGCCTACTCAGCGAAATTGTTTTCATCCGATATGGAAGTACTCTAAAATCATGGCGAGAACGAAAGAAGCCGCTGAAACTTCGATATATTTTTACTTATCGGAAATCGAAAGAGAACAAGGTTCAATTGATGATTCAACATACTCCGTAACGCCTGTTAGTTCCCAAAGAATGAACAGAGGACAAATACGAGGATTAGTGGTCGATGGAAAAACTCTAACTTTTATTTTGGATAGAAGATCTAATTTAACACAACCATTCCTTAAGCTCTCTAGGTATTGTACATCGGTTCTTTGCTGCAGAGCAACTCCATTGCAAAAAGCTTATATAGTCAAAGTAGTGAAAGAAGAATTAAAAATGAGAACATTGGCCATTGGAGACGGTGCTAATGATTATCAATGATACAAACGGCTGATGTTGGTATCGGCATTTCAGGACAAGAAGGGATGCAGGCTGTGATGGCTTCTGATTTTGCACTGCCAAGATTCAAGTTTCTGGAAAGGTTTCTGTTAGTTCACGGACATTGGAGTTATCATCGTCTAGCTAATATGGTTTTATATTTTTTCTATAAGAATGCGGTGAGTATTTACCTATTTCTTGTATTTCTACAATAATGTTCAATCGTTTTGTAGCTTAACTTGTTATTTGTGAAAAAAAAAACAATTGGCAATGAAACTGAACAAAAAAAAGTCCATGTTTTACGAAAAAAAAAGAATCCTTGCATATAATATATGTATGTATACTGTGCTAATTTCAGCCTGAATCAGCCAGAATCTACAAATAATCAAATACAAAAAGAAATGATATATATATAGAAGTCATTTATAGAGCAACAGTGACATTAATTTAAAAAAAAATGTTTGTCAAATTGAATTTTTTTTTTTTTTCAAAATTATCGTCGCTGTTCTATAAATGACTTATGAAGTTTTAAATTTTGACTGTACTTTTTAACATTCATCTTATTTGATTTTTTGGATTCTGGCTGATGATGGCTGATTGAGGCCGAAACTAAAAAGTATATAAAGGTTATATGCAAGGATTAAGTGGACTTTTCTTTTTCTTCTGCCTAATAAAACTGAGTATTATTTATTTTTTCAAGTAAACAACCGTAATTCTTTGCAATATGTTTCCGAAGTTAAACTAATATTTATCACAATTGTTTTTATTTTGCTTGCAAAAACAACTTTTTGATAAGCGAGAATACATTTGTTTTTGTTATTACAGGCATTCGTTTTCTTGCTATTTTGGTACCAGCTGTTTTGTGGATTTTCTGGTGCTGTTATGATTGACCAAATGTATTTAATGTTATATAATTTGCTATTTACTTCACTACCTCCCATTGCTATCGGTAAGTAAAGTATAAACATGCATTTTTTTAATTTGCACCCAAATATCACAATATCACCTTGTGTTTTACATACCAAGAACTTCGAATACAATCGATAGATGTCAATAATCATTAGGGCTATGCGAATCTGATTTTCTCAACGAACTATATAAATTATTCGAACGCGCGCTAGGTACTTAAAAAACGGTACGGTAGCTAGCTGGCCGCCACCTTATTGTGGCACAATCCAAAACGAGCTTACATCTACACGGAATTTTGCCTTTGACATCTGTTATTTGCTCTTTTAAAAAGAAATAGCTCACAATGCATTCTTATATTGTCTTTACTTAATAATGTTCTACAAATAATAAATAATAATGTTTATTTGTGAGAATGCAATAAGTATTTACACACGTCATGCTTAGGTAAATATAAAATATGAAAATATAAAATTTAAAAATTGGAAAAATATAAATAGGTAGAAGACAGGACATAATTTAATATACGATTTGACAAACAATAACAGTACAAAATGTTTAAAACATGCTCTTGTTATGGCTGGAGATACATTTACTGAAAATAATCATACATTACATAAGTATATAAGTATATGCCAAATGAACAGGTAACCCACCAGTGCATCGCCTGCGAATGCCAGACATTACCGCACTACAAGAAAATTCATTCATTTATAGCCTAAAATATTCTTCAAGGGAGTATATCATTCGTTTTAATTTATACGAACCTATAAATTTCTAACCTTGCTAATGATATTTAACGTTCAATGTACAACTACTTTCGAGATAAAGCCACAATCTGTTAGAAATTATAATGTATGGGAAGGTACTAAGTCTGAAGTAATGAGAAATAGTTAAAATTAAATGCAGTAATTAAAATAAATAAAACTTGATTTTAAGACATTATAATAAATTTTAAATTTAGTAAAAGAACTTCCATTACGAACAATCATGTAAAGATCGTGAGGCATAAAAGACCAACATATCTATATAATAAAGTTAGGCTCAGATACTAGTCGCATGCCCGAAATACCCGCCATAGTTATTTTTTGTCAATTCCAAGGCATAGAAATGAGATTTTCAAGCGTATCTTTTCCTACAAAGTGGCCAAAGTCCTAAATAGTTACATTCTACCTACTATAAGTATGAATATGCCCATCTCTCGTGATAAGGCCGTTTTACACCTAGCTATTTATTGCGCAATTTATTGGCCAATTTAAAATTGGGCAATAAATAGCTAGGTGTAAAACGGCCTTTAGACATCAACTTAAGCTAGCATCTATTTAACTTTACAATAATTTGTAATTACTGTATTTTGTTAAATTAGTTCTTACATGAATATGGAATATAGGTTGTCTCACTACTCGGTTTTAGTTTTGTATTATGTATTATGTTCTTTGACCTGACAGAGTTAGAAAAACTTCAATGAATTAGATGCGGAATGAATTCGGTATGCAACGCACGAACAGTTACTAGGGAGGATAACTACATCCCTAATGCCCAAATTTAAATTTCCCGCAATTATTCAACGTTAAAACATAAAATTACCCCGCATTTTGTACTACATTAATAGTAAATTTAATGCCTTTACGTTGAATTTACTGAAAATAGTGGTGGGAAATTTAAATTTAGCTATTAGGGATGCTTACAGCAAGGCGGTAGAATTTTTGAACAGCATTTGTAAAGAAAAATAATGTATTGGTCACTTGTTTCTTGAATACATATTTATAATTTTCTGTCACTTATTTTGTGTAGATAATAAACAAGAGCAAGATACTGATGGCATCGTCTATGGTATTTATTTGTTATAGGTGACAGTTATTGGCATTGTTCAATCATGGCCACCTAGAACCGACACATGTACTCGTCATGATTATGCTGCGACAGTTTTTCTGCAATATCTCCTAAACCGTTCATTTCAGCTAAAAACGGTTTTTAACATTTATACGTATTTTTTGACGGTCAATCGATTGGCACAGAGAAACTTAGGGGTTGCTATTTAGAAAAAATGAGTTATCACAAATTGAAGGTCTTTTCTTTTGCCCCCTCTCTTCCTGCATTCAGTTTAATATTTCTTACCTTGTAAAGCATAAAGATTAAGGGCATGGTATGTTAGATAAACTTGACCTAAAATTCAGAGTAGAATCCAAATTTGAAATAAAAACACTACCTTTTCATTTGAAATAACAAAGTTGGCAACTACTTCCGTATTAGGGAACATTACCGGAAGTCGAAAATATTTTAGCTAAACTAACCTACAGTCACAGACTCACTACAATTTTTTTTTTTAAACCTCGCATTTATTTGCTTCGCCATAAACTTTTAATGGAAGTTCGTCATGACACACACTCCCACTTGACAAAATTTAAATTTTGCCAAGGGGGCTGTATATATATTTTATATGGATTTACACTTTGTAAAGAAATTTGAAGCTTATGCAAGTGAATGTTATCAATAAAAGAAATCTGTTAATAAATGAAAATGGTAAAGACGCAGATGTGTAATAATTTGTATTAGTAACAACTAACATTAAGTAATTTATTTATATGTATTAAATCAGAGGAAGTGCTTGCCTGAATTTAAAATCCATTTCTTACATCTTTCTATGTCACGAATTGGAAAACTATACATTTTTAATCCAAGTGTATTATATCTAGCTTTTCCACAATTTATATACGTACACTTACTACCCCACATTGCATTAAATTAATAAATAATTAATCAATTAATCAATTATAGGAGGTTGCGGTCGTTTACAGGTATATGTAATAATATATTAGCTAATGGAAAAAGGAATTTTATTATAATCAAACCACTTTGTAATTTTTTTTTCTGGATACTACAAAAAAAAAACATCTTTTGTAAAATCTAACTTCCTCTATTTATATATGCATAAAGAATTTTCTTAGAACAAAACTTATTTTTATATGAACACCTGTGCATGATTCATCAAGGGTAGACGATGGATTTTACTTTTTATTTACAAACAACAGGTGTGTTTAGATATTTATGAGGATAAAATCTCCTATTTTAGAAATTCTTTTCCCGGCATTATTAATACGAAAGTCAATATGATATATAGTGAAATTAAGACAAAGTAGACAATCGACAATGGATGAATTAATTGATAATTAGTTTATTCTATGTAGGTACTTAATTTTTCATATTTTTTATTATGAATTACTTTTTAGCTTAAATAAATATTATTTGTTATTTTAGTATGCTTGGTTAATTATTGATCCATTTACTACTATTGAAAACTTGAAACTAAAATTAAAAAAAAAGACAAAGCAACAAAGGCTTGGGCAATATATCTGATGTGACTATTAAGCGGCTTCTAATGTATATGTATGTATTTATGAACAAGGATGTTTATTTAGAATATTTTAAAATACAAAAAAAATATTTTATTTTCCTTAGAATCTTACAAACGTTCACCGTGTTGAAGCCGCCTTGGAATAGATACCGTTGAAGCCGGCACACTTCCCCTGCATATTCTGGTTTCTCTTCGCTTAAAATCCTCGGTTGTTAAAATACTTAGTATACGCTTAAAAATAGCGTTATATTGCTTAAATTAATGCCTTCCATTTTAGTTTGACGCTTGCCACGTTGAAACTCATTTTATTACATAAAAAATATTCAACGATAAATATATAATAAATAATTTATTCAGAGACATCTAGCTTGAGGAGGAACAAACCTAGCGACATTAGCGCCGACGCTTCTTGACGAGACCGCTCCGCTACTCTCGTCAAAAATTTATTGTCAATTTTTAACATTGCGTAGGCTCTCTATATGTACACCAGCGACACTTTCTAATTGTACGACGTACAGCATAAAATAGAGCCTATATGTTTAGCATGGATAGTAGACGGATCTATGCATTCATTGCCTCTTCGAAATATATAAACACAGATGTGCGGTCTCTGTATTTTAAATGTAAAGAAGAAGGCAGTAAGTAGACATAGAAAAACATTGAAATTATAAAATAGAGGCAAATAAATACATCAAAGGCGCATACTAATGCTTGCCGACTTACATCGTTTAGCACAATTCCAAGTTTTTCAGTTGCTTACCTTAAATATAATATTGTATAGGAACAGATGTTGTTTTCTTTACACATCCCTACAGCTTTACTAAATATGTTTGTGTTTTTTAATCTAATTGATTCGTAATAATTGTTTATATATCTATTTTTAAAACGCAGCGGCTTCGTTTTTCGATATTAACATAATGAAAATTAATATCTATACGGTAACCGGCATAAATATTGCAACATATGGGATTGGGATATGGGTTGTGCATGTTTGGAAACCCCAAAATTTATTATGACATACGTCAGGTGACCACTAGTATGGCGGTAAATTTAAAAAATATGTTATGAATTTCCAAAAAGTGAGATTAAATGACATGATGTCGAAAAAAGTTATTTGAAAAAATTGCTTGGAATTCAATGCTGGGGAAGTTGCTTGGAATTCAATTCTGAGGCTGTGTGCAAATTTGTGTGAAGATATTTGAAAAAAAAATGAAAATCACAATTTTTCCAAATATTGTTTAATTGAATTACATATTTCCATTTTTCTCGTTTTTAGCAGCTCAACAGCAGTAATGTTTCTAAATCTGGTTGATACTCAAACAATTTTATCAATTTTATCAATATGTAATTCAATTAATCAAGATTTGGAAAATTGTGATTTTTCAATTTTTTAAAGTATCTTTACAAAACTGTAAAAAGTTTTTTCCGGCTGTTGAGCCGTGGTCTTGTGGAATTACTTTCGTACGTTTCGTTCACATTTGCAGTGAACATCTTTAGCGGCGAGGTCGAAGTTTCCTTCGTGATGGGTCGTCGTTTAGTGACGTTTAGTTATCTTTACAAAAAATTGCATACCGCCTCAGAATTGAATTCTAAACAGCTCTTTCAAATAACTTTTTCGATATCATGTCATCTAACCTCACTTTTTGGGGATTCACAGCATATTTTTCATATTTACCGTCATACTAGTGGTCACGTGACGTGTGTCAAAATAGATTTTGGGGTTTCTAGACATGCACCACCTATCTCCCAAAAAAGTTTTAGTACGTTTTAATAATAAAAAAATCCTATATGTTGCAATATTTATGCAGGTCACTGTATATAAAGTAATCGTTAATTATTAATTTAAACCTGCATTTTATATTTATACCTATCACTGCTGTTCAATTTACGACTAATTCAAATTTTGTATTTCTTTTGAAAAAATATTGTGAGACTTTTGAGGTAAAATCTTTGGAACTAGGGAATTTATAATCGAAATATTATTTTATCTTGTTATTATAATATATAACTGGATACCTTAAATATTTTCATGCGATCCATTTTGATACGTTCATTATTATTTGCATACGTGTAAAATGAATAAAAGTACTAAACCCAGTGATATTGCTATTTATTGTATAATTAACATGCCTTTGGTCTAGTTCCTAGTCGTAGTTCAACTGTAAAATGAAAATACCTTTAAAACCATTTAATAAGACTACAGTTATTCGAAATACTTCAAACATCAAATAAACTTATTCCTACGCAAAGATAATAAATATATAATAGATGCATTCAACTTCGCACATTAATAAATCCAGCCTAGCTTTTTTAAAATAACAGACAGCACATCTGTGTTTACACATTTCGAAGCGCCGGTTAATGCATATATCTGGTCGTGTGTTATACACTATTTTTGGATTGACAAATCTTAATATTGAAAATAATACAAACAAAATGTACGCCAGGGAGTTAACTATATAGGTAGGGCACCGCGTCCTTCTATTCTAGTCTATTTCTGGCCTACTTATCAGTAGTATATGTTTCAACAGTCAACTATCATACTTACAACTGTCGATATTCGTCATCGATAATGCCCATCACTCTACTCAACTAATATGTCCTCAGAAACACATTTTGTTTTGTTCCTTGTTATTTATTATTTGTGTATTTTTTTTAATCCAGACTAATAAAAACTCTAACACTAGTATTTCATGGTTTCATCAATACCTGCTACTATAGATATTACAAAAGAAAGAATTAGTTCCACTCAATGAATACTTGATGATCGATAATACAAACGTTTTTAACTAACAAGATAATACATAAATAAACCTTTAAGCTACTCAGAAAGGGAAAATAAATAGCACTATACTTGTTGTGTTTACATTGAATTTGAGCATCTCTCTGCGTTATAAACTATATAATTATTATTAAATATAATAAAATAAATGGTGGGCATTATCGATAGTCAACTATCGATAGTTATCGATAGTGGACTATCGATAGTTATCGATAGTGGACTATCGATAGTCAGCTATCGATAGTTATCGATAGTCGACTATCGATAGTTATCGATAGTCGAAACTATCGATAGTTATCGATAGTCAAAACTATCGATAGTTATCGATAGTCACTATCGATAGTGCCCACCACTAGTAGTAAGTGTAATGAAGACACCAGCGCATGTTACTAAAAAGTTGCGCAACAAAAATCTGCCTAAAGGTAATGGTAATAATCTGAATTATTTAAAAAATGACGTAAAGAAAATTCTGTCATAGAATCAAATATAGTGTTGCCAATCTTCAGTGACTTTTTAACCGCACTAAGCCGGAAAATGGTAGGTTTCCGGATAATTTAAAGTAATGCAAAATCGATGTTTCTGAGCCGCAAGAAATAAATAATTACATGATGACGATTTCCGCAATATTAAACCTTATTTTTCGCGATGAACTACAAAAAACAGAAGCGGATATATTTTTTGTCGTTTTCTAATAGAAACATTGAGAATAAATTTGTATTCGTAAATGACAAATATTGACAAATCTGTCAATTAATCATATATACACCAAAATAATGTCCAGAAAACGGTAATGGCGGCGCGTGACGCTACTGATACTTCCCATGGTATAAATAATACGGTATGCTCAGTTTTGAATCTCAAATTCGTCAAAGCCGCTCAGATGACGTCATTAAGGAGCGTATCGAAAACAATAAAATACATGTATGGTAAATAGCAAAATGTTAAAATCCAAATTATTCACAATTACTAATTAAGGTAATTCAAATGCAGCTTTGCTTTAAAAAAGCCTGTTTTAAGTTGAAATGTACTTTATCTATCTTGTCGCCATCTAGTAGCGCTCGTGTTTATTTCTGCGATTGTAGCGACTTTCGTGTGTGTTTACAAAGTGTTTTCGTGGTTTTTCTTGAAAATTGAATCGTGAAAACACCTTAACGCTTTTAAAATATGTTCCGTAACCCCGTCCCGATTTTACAAACTTACCTTTCGCATTAACAAAACCCTCACGGTCGAAATCGATTTTAATATAATAATAATTATACATATATGTGCCGCCATTTATGCTCCTATCTGACGTAATTTCGATATGCGCGTAAGCATACCGTATTATTTGTACCATGATACTTCCTATGTTCCCCGGATCTCTCGGAAATGTAGCCTTAAGTTATAAACTCTTTATGCTAGCTTTTTACCATTCTGCGTTAATTGTTTTTTTATTATTTGTTTATTTTCAAAGAATAAATAATGAGCATAATGGAAAAGCTGCATACTTTCGAATCTGCTACTCTACTTCCCTTACTATTGTTATGTTTTCTAAAATTCTGTGTTAATGTTTTGAATGATTAAGCTACCCCTCTCTAAAGTTTACATTGATTTTATTTGGTTATTTCATGTTTATTGATGCAAGTATTTGTTGTGCAATTTCCTTCCTGGGTTTATTTGGTATTGATTTTGATAGAAACTGAATTAAGTCTTGCATAAGACAAGGTCATTACACATACATCATATATTGTGTAGATCATTATTAGCAAAGTTACTCATATTAATAAATCTATTTTTTTTTTTGTATTGCAGAACGTGATAATAAAAAAATGCGCTACAAGACCGTATACAATCTAATAAATGTAATAAAAATTCAATATTTGATGTTACTGAATAACATTTCTTGAGCGATTAGACTAAGAGATTATTTTGAACCATACTTCAACGACTACATTCGACTAAATATTGTTTAAAGTAAAATATATTTTTATTTTTACTTTAGATTCATAGCACGATCAAAGTCAAAGTGATTGTTTTTAAAACAATTTAAGTTGCAATTGGTTTATAGTAAAAAAAAGACTAAAAAGCTTTTGAGATGAGTTTTAAATGGAGTGCCCTGAACATAGTCGAATAATCGACCAAGAAAGTCATTCTTTATAGTCGAATTTTAAGAAAATACTTGTATTGTATGTTACTAGATAAAAATACGTTATTTTTTAGGTGTTTACGACAAAAATGCTCCAGAGGACCTGCTCAGAAGTGAGCCACATCTCTATAGGCCTGGTAGACTTGGGAAAGCTTATAGAATGTATTCATTTTGGCTGACAATGTGTGATGCTTTCTATCAAAGTATTGCTATATTTTTCATATGTCTCTGCACCTATTACGATACAACAGTGGATATATTTTCATTCGGAACAGTTTGTACTACTGCCTGCATGTTTGTGATGCTGTTGCATGCTGCAGTTGAAATTCGATCATGGGTAAGCAGATACCTTTATCTTTTCTACACCATATAATATCTTCCTTATTTTTAAATTGCTTTTATTGTTCTTCTTTTGTTACAGACAATAATACATGTCGCAACTATAACTTTCTCTATAGCGATATTTTACATCTACAGTATAATATATAACTCCGTATGTCATGCATGTTTTGGATTGCCGAGCAGCTATGGCGTTATTCAAAATACTGCTAGCACATTAACTTATTGGCTTGTGATACCTTTGTGCTGTGTAGCTGCACTATTGCCTAGGTAAGTTTACCAGATTGTGACAATTCATTTCTATATTGTACAATTTCGTACTATAATAAGATAAAATAACAGATACATTGGATTAATATATTATTTGCTTTAATATTTCTAGGATCGTTATTCGCCTGTCGAAGAGTATATTTTGTCCAGACGATGTCACTAGAGCTATAATAGCGAGGAGGCGAGCTTCTAGAAGAGGTGAGGGATTTCTCGTAACTTGGTCTAGATCTACATCTTCCTCGTCAATATTCAGGTAAGGGGCTCAGCGAAGCAGAAGCTTCTGATCCACTAATCTTTTCAGATAGTCGTTTTACAAACTGCTGTAATAGTTCACGGCTTCTAAAATTGTACATCATAAAATTTTCTGCAATAGTGCTAACACAGAACGACCAGAACTGCTTTTTATTAGAAAAAAAGTTTGCTTTAAAAAAAGATATTTTGCCAAATAAAAGATTTCCCTGATATAATTGCTTTGAGATTTTCAAACATATTTAAAAAAAAAAAATTGAATGACGCAAGCTCAAGTTTTTGACTGTGAAAATGATCGTAAGGGTTGTTTGATTTTGAATAACATTATCATAAACCATGATCTAGGTATAAAATAAATAAAAATAAGTTTTCCGAATTGGTTGTTAATTGAGCAACTTTACAAGAAGAGCATCCAGACACGCCCATTTGAATGTTATTTGGCACTTTTGTAAATGCGTCGCGCCTTGAAAATTGTGGCTTTCTATTTTGACGAAATCTTACGTTAGAATAGCGAATCTGCCCTTGAAATAGTAACGATTTTTGGTTGTTTAATATGGACATTGTTATGAAAAAGAAAAATAGGTGTGAAATGGGGTGAAAAGTCTAAGTGGTTCAGTGTAATAAGATGTACAGCGACGAGCACTTAAGTCGGCAACTTTATAGCCGTTCTTAGCAATGCGGGAGGGACACGTTGGAAACATATATTTGAAATACAAAATTGGTCAACTATAAATCTGTACTTTAGTAAACACACGATATTTCCTTTTATACCTGCGGTACGTAGAGGATAATTATATATCTATAGATACGCCATTGTATTATTTTGTGTTATTGAATAGTTTACGCTTATGATGTAAAAGAGAATAAGATTCCTGGTATTTTATAAGTATATAAAAATTAAATATTGTGATTGTGTCTATCAGCGAAGGAATTTTACGAATTGAAGGGACAGACATATGTATGAAACTACCTTTGCAAATAAATGGAGCAATAAGAAAGGGATTATTTAAATAATAGTGTTCGTCATATTCCTTTCCTTCAAACTTTCAATATTTATTTCATAAATTATAAATTTGATTGCTTTTAACACATTTAAATTTTCTGGAAAGTTTGTTATTGGTAATTATTTATTGTGGATAATAGAGTGCTGCTAATTACATATATGAGTTCAAGAAGCATTTTTCAGTTTTTTTTAAATAATAATACCAGTTAATTGGCAAATAAAAAAAAAAAAACAAGAAACCAATTACCAAAGAAAAGAAATTATTACTTAAATCTAAATTTAATGCTAGCAGGTTTAGGATCAGCGGCCTACAGAAATAGAAATTTAGGGGTATATTCTGCGTCGGCAATTAAAATTGTAAATATTCTGTATAGTGTATATACAATTTTACATTTTAAAATCCCGATAAAGACATACGTTTATTTAAAGAAACCCTTTCCATATAAAATGAAAGTTGTTGAGATATCACTACTCATCTTATTTTAAAAGATTAAAAAATGTTATACCACAACTTGAGTTTCTACTAATTTTTTATAAAGTATACATATGCTGTATTGCTTATACACCTGTCAATAAAACAGATGTTACTCTAAGTCTATTCATTATTTCGTTTATATACTTAATAAATAAATCATAAAACATATAAAGAATAAGTTTCTGTAACTAATACATCTTGTGTAGCATGCGAAATTTTGTTTCATCTCTAATTTGCATGCATGTAGGATAAATCTTTAAAACACCTTGCAGTATTTAATAAAATAATAACTTTAATGCGTTTTAATAGTTGCACAGTTTACCATAGAATCATCATGTCAAAATGTTTTTAAATTTCAAACATTTAAATCTGTTTATTAGTTTTCATTTATTCTGTATATTAGAAAAGAATTGAGTAAATACTTAATTGTAGTAATGTTTTTGTATTGTACATGATTCAGGAAAGAATTACATAAATTGGGATTAATTTTCTTTTTCGTTAGGTTTACCCTTACATTGTTTGTTGTGTTTTTTTTTGGGTTTTAGCGGAATGTTGTGTTGAATATTAAACAAAAAAAAAAATTTCAATGGAAATTTTTAAGGACGTTTCGCTTTTGTATACAAAAGCTTTATCATATTTTAAATAATTTAAAATATTTTTTCCCTCAACTGAAATTTTCATCTATTTTCAAAATATCTATAACCATAATTTAATCAAAACTTAAGTAGCATTTTTCTTGGTTTAATTTTTCTGTCTATTTATTTATCAACTACATAATCTAAATGATACTTGTTTTAATATAAATTTTAAGCAAATGCTGTTATAAGCACAAATAAAAATGTTAGCATTAGGGATAAATTATGTTATAATGGCAACGAAGGAGTACCTAAATATAATCAAATGAATGGGCAACCGTATGCCTGCAAAATTACAGCGGATCATTTACTTATTTACGTAACGTTTTATACGCTCGTCGCTGTACCTGACATAATTCTGAACAAAATATCTATCTTAACGTTTGGAAATGATTTATTGTAAGAGACTTATACAAAAAAAAAAAAAACGATATTCTTGCATTTGTTATAATTTATGAAACAATAAGAAATGATACTATTCTAATTAAGAAACAATGTGATTAATTTAAAAAATAATGTTGTTACCATTATTACGCTTTTTCTCAGAGGAAATACTAAGCTAAAGGTTTGTTCGTTGGCGCTACGCTTTCCACACTTGTGATTAAAATAGAATAGAAGATTCACTCTTTACGTACCTGAGAAAGATAAAATATGTACCAGTGTATTGGTGTAACCCCAACAAACAAACTTAAGTATCGTATAGAGAGTTGCTTGCAAAGATTATTAAGATATTTTCTTCAGAAATGTCATTAAATTGATAATGGATCACCCTACAGAAACGAAAAAATCGCTTTATAAAGGGAGATGCTCAAAAAATCTGTTTTTGACCAACCTTCGTATTATTTTGAGCTACTAGATCTCAATCATATGTTAACATTAGTTACTTTTTGACAATGTTAGATGAAAGCGATTTATTTATTTGGACTTTGTGTCTCTCATCAAGTTATCGAATTCACTACAAAATTTCGTAAAATAATGGCCGCGTTCAGAGTACGATCATGATATACATATCAGTAACGGTTTCCGCTGCACAAAATGGCGGACTGCCCCATTGTATGTTATTGATGTAGTGCAAATGTAGCGTTGCGTTTTTGAGACGAATTGTCAACAGTTCCAGAACCGTTTGGGAGCAGCTACGTAGCGATTACGTACTCTGAACGCGGCCAATGTTCTTTTTAAAAATTAAATTAGTTGTCAAAGTAGTTGTTTGAAGGCTACTTTAGGTGCCGGTAGTTGCTCTGTAATAAAATAATAACGTTATTAATTTGCCTATATTTCTGACAATTTGTTAAATAACCTATAGTCTATTTGCACCTTAGAAAACAAGGAATATAAACATATAAACAAAAATAAATTGGTTATGTTATATTTGAATGTTCATTTTGTTATTACTCAACCTCACCTGCTACCTGCAAAATTAAATATTTCCTATTAAAGCATCTTTTAATGCTATTTGACAACAATATAAGTACTCTCTTTTTGCAAGTACTGTTTTCTAATGTGCGAACAGACTGTAGGGATATTGTTTTAGATACACATTTATAGTATACGTTTGTCAACAATATGAAAGCGTCTTCAAAATTAAAATTTGTTTTTGAAAACCTCATACTAGCGATTACATTTTGATTATTGATATCTTATACATATTAGTGATGTAACGAATATTCGCATTCGCGAATATTCGCATGTTTTTGAATATTCGCATTCGCAATAAATATGCGAATATTGCGAATATATTATCCATTTCAACAGGTAACTTTTACCTGTTAAAATGGATAATTTAGAAAAAAAAAGCTAATATTCAAATTCATTGCAATCTTAAAACAACCTTTTGAGCTCAAATTTGCAGTTTACATTATAATAACCATCAATAACCTCAAAACTAAACTTGAATTGACAAGAATAAGACGTAAAAAGTCGAAACGATTCGGTTGTACTTGGCTAGTTTTGCTGCGGTGAAAAATTTAATTCTCTGTGTGTGCTTAATGCAAGTGTTCGTATAGTTATAAACTGAAAACTAATAGATGACGTTAAGTTAAAAACTTAATATTCGCATTCGCATTCGCGAATGTCTAGTGCACATATTCGCATTCGCATTCACGAATGTGTAAAATCACGTATTCGTTACATCACTAATACATATATGTGAATAATAAATTACAAACTGATATATCCTCAGTATTAAATTACCGTGTCAAGATAAATATATATTAAGTACGTTTTAAAGTTTATTTTTAACGCAGAAGCAGTTTACGACTTCTTTTCTTTCAAATTATCGCTTTACTAGTTTGCTATATCTATCTTTATAACCACTGCCTCCATTTTGCAGGTAAGTACGCATGTTTTCTTTTTTTGCCTTTCTTTAAGATATCATTTTCTTGACCTTTAACTCTGTAAGTATTGCTGTAATTGTTTCTACGCTTCAAGACTTTTTTGCTTTAAATCATTTTACTATATTATTTTTAGTAATATTACACCAATGATTAAAATATGATGGTTATAAAAATTATCTACAAAGTGTAAAATTCTATATTGTAGCATTTGTAGGGGTATTTGCGTGTACTTTAAATCCTTACAGACATGTGCTACAGATGCATAGAAACCCACCATTAACAAGCCACATAAATTGAACATGAATTTAATATTTCATTTGTAAATATTACAAATATTCTATGTACATACTCAATACCAAAGAAATTAAGGAAATGTGTGAGCTGATTAGTTTGGAAAAGTAAAGCACCGTTTAAAAGTTTTATTGGTCTGTTATGTCTACTCATAGAAATTGTCTTGTAGTTAATCTGCAGGGTTAATCAAATAGGATATACAGTGGCTAAACATATTAAAGATCCAAAAAAGTGATTGCCCTTTAGTATTCATTATGCGTTATGTCTTTCTTATTATTTTAGTAATTCCGACGCAATTTAAAATTTAGAAATAAAATCATTTTTGAATATTTCTCCAAAAGATTTAGTGTTGAGTAATGACATCTATTTCTTTTAAATATAAATCGCAATAGTGTTTACTGAAATGTTAACACATATTACATACAAATTGTTAACAGATTCCAGAGTGCCATGACTAAATTAAAATGGTTAATAACTTATGTGCCAAGTAATAAGTGTAAAAAGCAAATAAGCAAGAAGAATCATCAAACACGGAAATTTAACTCTTTTACTAACATTTTCAGGATTGATATTGTGATGATCGTAAGGAGAATATTTTTATTCTCTGGCATATAAGTTAATGTCAACGCATTAGAAATCTTATAAGATATATTATTAATTCCACGCAAAAACTAACTTATAATGCAGACTTTATTTGAAAAAAAAACTATTGTGTATTATTTTGTATTTTGCTATTAAGTTAGTTATTAGAAACAGAAAGATTACAAACATTCAATAAAGTATAATTTAATAACATGGAAACATTCTATAAAACAGAACATAGATGTGTAAATTTCACATTATTGTAAAGTTCGTAAAAATGACGTCATTTGCCAAAATTTTTGAGAAATATTAAAAAGTGGATTTGGTTTCTTGACCCCAAATAAAAAACTACATTGACTATACAAACTAAATATGGAAACCATTTTGCAAAGTTTTAGACAGAAATTGGATTATACGGGGGCTGATAATTTGCGATTTAATCATGCTTATTCGGACATGCAGATGTTTATATATTTCTAAACACTTTCAGAACTCAGAGAAAATGTAAAGTTTTTTAGCGTTTTGTAAGTTTTACTATCTTAGAGTGCGCGTACATTTAGTACTGGTTGTGGATAAACGTTAACTAACAAGTCGTAATAATTATCACAACCAGTATTACACAAGCACCAGAGTTCGCTATACGGATCTAACTTAAATATCGCAACAACTACTGTAGCTTATTAATGCTTATATCCAGTCATTACTTCGAATCAATTCAGTCTTGTATATTTCAGATAATTGCTCTTCTTTCTGTCTTATTACATTTATGTTTTATAGCATATTGCTCCATTTTGTTTCAATTTCAGTTATTTGTACCATAAAGAAATAGTTCGGGATCGTAATACTACAGTTTGTTGATGTTTTGATATGCTTTATATGCTTACATATAATTTTGCATGTTTAATAAATTGTTATGTAATAGTTCTTATATACTTTTTGTTTTTTGTTTGTGATAGAACCACCAGTAACAGGAATAAGAATAACGCTCTAACAGTGATAGGATGACCTCACGGAAGTGACCTTAGAGGAAATTGTTTCCCAGAGAAAGGAAGATAAGTAGAAAGAAAATCCTGCATTTAATGTACAGGCTGTGATGCGTTTAACTTTTAGGGACCAATTTAAGAAGTTGCATAATTTATTTTAACTGTACATTTTATACGTTTTGTTATTGTTCTGAAGCTTTGAAAACGTTGTTTTTATATAATTTATTGTGCCATTTTAGTACTGATTGCTTATTTTTATATATTGAACTTCCTTTTTTTAGTATTTATAATGTATAGTGTACTTATTATCTTTTGTAGTTACCATTTACATGTTGTATACATTCGTTATTTTTGTTATACCCATGTTTTACCTGTTTTAATACACTGTACTTTTAGGTGAATTAAGTAAACACAGTTATTTGTGTCAATTTTATACCTTTCATGTAGCAGACTTGTTAAAATTTAAAAACTACTAGTGGTTACAAAACTTTAAAATCTAACATTCACACTATAATTAATTCTTTTCTATATTTAGGTTTGTAGTTATGCATAGTCTGCTACATAGATATATTTGTGCAATTTTCTGCTATTCTGGTTGCAAAATCTACTTTCAACAGTTGTTTGGCTCAAATAGTTCCTCATAATATGTGTGCGTATTGTAGTTTTAGATCATTTACCTTGCCATTTGACATTTTTAATTACTATTCACGCTACAAATTATATTTTCATTTTTATAGATCTTTAAAATCTTAAATTGCATTTAGATCCATAATTTTTAATAGCTCATGTAGATATGATAGGTACTTTCAAAGAAACGTCAATTGATTGAAATTTTCTGATAGGGAGTAATTATATGCCTTACCTACACTTATAAAGCTATTTAGAATAAACTGTTTAGATAATATAAGTCAGACTGCGTGATTGTAAGTAAATTTAGATAAATGTTGAATTTCTAAAAGTATAAAATATTGTTAACAGAAATTTTATTAGGTATTTTTATTATGAATTATATTTATATATACATTTTTTTATAAATCTGAAAAAGAAACAGTATTAAAATGTTGATTCTTTATTATGTGCTTTATTTATAAGAAGGTAAATTCCCGCTGGTTATCTGAAAGTTCTGTTGTAATTATTTTAGGAGAAATGGCTATTTTAATAAAATACATTTTCTGGGCATTGTGCTAATTGTTTAAGATGTTCAGTTACATTTACAAAGATTGACATTTATTTCTAAAATCATTGCTATTTTGAAAATAAACCACCCTCACCTTCAGAAAGCAAATAACTTTTGTTTTGTAGATATGATTGATTCTATTAAAAAATCGAAAAAGATTTCATTTTCGGATAAGTGGTGCCCGAGTTTGAAGTGCATGAAAAATGAAACAATTATTTGATGCTTTTACGTTAAAGTTAATGTATGGTATAGCCCTAATCATATTATATATATAGCAAATCTTATAGTGTATTCCACTGGTTCTACTGGAGCGCACTGAGTGCCGTTTTACTCAATTGCTAAAGGCGATGCCTATTGGTATAGTGTTTTGTATTCCACTGTCACCGAAAAAAGGTGCATTGACTGCAAAAAAAAGTGGCCGCCGTTGTCTGTCACGGGGCTGCTTTTTTTTTGTTTCAGATATTAGCAGCGGATGGGTCTTTCAAGCTCCGTATGCCACGGTGGTGAGGAATTGTTGGCCTATAATGATGAGAAAAACGATTTCTGACCGGCAGAGGACCAAGGTGCTAATTGAGATCAGCAAAGCTATTGAAACTAGCCGGATTTAGATTGCCTTCCAAATTATAAGCATTCGCGGAGAAGCTATTACAACTAATAGGTAATGTATAAAAAAAACAAAAAATACAACAGGGTTTTCTACGGAGCTGGCTTAACGAAAAGCTTCAACTTTAAAAATTTGAGGTTTATAGTAATTAGATAGTTACTTTTTTTCTAAAATAGTTTTAAGTTTTTTTGCACTTAAGGCGTCATAAACTTTGTTGTTTTAAATAGAATGCTTTATATGTTTTTGCATTTTTTAATTCACCATAAAATTCTATTCTAAATGACGACTACAACTAGGATTTCCTATACCTACAGATAGGTTCTATCTTCAACATTTCTAAGATATTACAATTTTTGTGAAAATTTTGATATTTACGCTGTTGTACATAATTGATTAATTTTCATACAGTACCTAAATGTACCAGAAGCTTCCCACTTTAAAACTACCAAGTAGATAGCATTGTTCCAGCAAATTGTAGTGAAAAGTTCCCGTCGTGTAGTATTCAGCATGTTTGAAAATTTATTATTTAGTGTTATCAATCTGAACTTATTTAAATGAAATAACAATAACAGTTTACGGTTTGCAAGGAGTTGAAATTGTATTCATTTATGGGGCGGAAAATCAATGCGCTCGACGAACTGCCGCAATGTTTAACGAAAGGCATCCGAATAAGATCACATTGCCAAATTTACTTATTTTTTATAAACTGGATCTGTTGCAAATGTAAAACATAAACATTAAATGAAGCCGTTTAAGTGGAAGTGTTGTAGGTGATTTCGACATAAATCCTAATACTTACTACGCCAGAGTTTTGGGGCAACTAGAATTTCCGTGGGTTCTGTTCATAAAACTAAAATTTTATCCTTATAAATTTAAGAGAGATAATTGAGCTAACGATTTTGAGAGAGAAGTAGAATTTTCCGAACATATTACCACTATGATTAATAATAACAATGCATTTGTAAAAAATATCTATTTCAGTGATTAAATGTATTCTTTATGTACTTGAATTTGTAAATAAATATAACTGCAGATATTGTAATAACAAAAACTCTCATACTCTCAACATAGGACACACCCAATATTCCGAAAAAAATAATGTTTGGCCGATCAGTGACCAAGTGATTGGTGGATCATTGTTTTTCAGTAGAAATCTAAATGGCGAAGCAATCGAAGCGTATTTGCAACGCGGGATATGGGAAGATACTATCAATTCGCTAATTATTCACGTTCTCGAAAATCAACTGGATGGAGATGGCAATATCTTATTTGATGAGGGTGACTTATATTTTCAACAAAATAGAACTGGATAGCACTATAGATTGGCCAGCCAGATCGCGTGATTTGACGACACTGGACTGTTTTCTATAGGGTATTTAAAGTCTGTTGTATTTACCCCTCAACTTAAAATTGAGAAGAACATTGTCAGAAGATTACTGCAACCTGTCGTGGAATCCAAAGAGAGGTTTTTGATAAAGTATGGCACAATTTTTAACAACAGCTGTACCATTGCGGTCAATGTAATGTAATGTAATGTACGTAATAGAGGGTGATGTTACACTGAGACCTAAAAGATCTGTTGTGTCCCCTATTCTTGCTGCTTTACAGCTGGCCTTCCAATCCTATTCCTTTCAGAAAGTGTAGGATGTCAGAGCCCCCCAGTTCAGGTAAGTCTCCCTCTTCGATTTCACACAGGTCCCAGGTGCAACGCCCTCGAGTTGCACAGTGCTACGCAGTTTGAGAAGAGGTGGATGGGTGTTTCATCCTGTTCCCCACAAAATCTACATTCAGTTTGCTTTTCCAATCGAAGCTTACTTAGGTGTCCTTTCAGTTTACAATGGCCTGAAAGTATTCCTGTTAATATGCGGACGGTGTTCTTACTCTGGTTGATGCATTCTGTAAACCTCTTCTGGATATAAGTTCCCAGAAGAATTTTACTTTGCCTCATTCCCTGGATATTTTCCCAGTAGCTGGATTTCTCTCTGCTCCATTTCTATTTTTAGTTTCTTCAGTATTGTACTGCTACTTAACCCGCAAAAGGGTTCAGGCCCTACAAAAGCATTCCAGCCCCTTTTTTTGCGAGATTATCCGTTATTTCGTTTCCTTCCACTCCTGTGTGACACAGAACCCACAGGAGGGTTACTTTATTCCTTTTGTCTAGCTCATTTAATTTCCCTAGGCATTCCCAGACCATCTTGGAACTGATTTCATATGAGATCAGCGCGTTGATGGTTGCTTGACTATCAGACATGATGATAATCTCCTGCTTTCGATAATTTCTATCCATATTGAACTGAACACATCTTTCAATGTAGGTTACTCCCCCCTGTGAGCATCCTCTGGTCGTACTAACCGAGATGGTCTTATGTCCCACCTCCGCCTCCACCGACCTGGTAGACAGTAGCTGCGACATCCATCTAGATGTCACGCCGTCTACCCCTCCTATCAATTAATGTTTTTTGACAGACTCGTGTGGAGTGTTGTTAAAAGCGCCCTCTATGTCTATAAAGGCGCACACTACAGTTTCTTTATTCGTCAGTGCATCTTGGATTTGGTCCGTCAGCTCCACTAATGCAGTCTCAGTGGATTTGCCATTTGCCGCATCCAATGGGTGACATTTTAAATAATTGTAACTTTGATTTTTTCCTGCAAAAAAATAATTTTTTAGATAAATTTGAACATTTTAACTAGTTAAAGTGTGTTTGTAATATCTGTTTTTGTTGCGATGTTCCTAAAATAGACACAGAAAACATAACAAACCAAAAGATTTTCTTAAAAATTTCAAAACGAATTGATTTTTCTCAAAAAGGCAAATGTCAAAATGTGGTGTTTCACAAGACCCTTAAAATGAGATATTACTCAATACCCTTTTCCATTCAGGATTTTTAAGGGGTAGCTCCAGGGCGCAGATAGGGCGTATATAGCTATCTCTTAATGTTGGAACTAGTGGTGGGCTTTTTCAACTATCGATAGTCGGACCAACTATCGATAATATTTACTATCGATAGTTAAATATCGATAACGCTCACCAGTATTATATTTATATATAGTTTACAACGCAGAGAGATGCTCAAATTCAATGTAAATACAAGTATCATTTTAATATGCTATTTATTTTCCCTTTCTAAGTAGCTTAAAGGTTTATTTAAGTATTTTCTTGTTAGTTAGAAGCGTTTGTGTTATCAGTCATCAACTATTCATTGAGTGGAACTAGTTCTTTCTTTTGTAATATCTATAGTAGCTGGTATTGATGAAACCATGAAATACTAGTTTCAGAGTTCTTATTAGTCTGGAATAAAAAAGAAACACAAATAATAAATAGCAAGAAACAAAACAAAATGTATTTCTGAGGACATATTAGTTGAGTAAAGTGATGGGCATTATCAATAGTTGGTCTGACTATCGATAGTTGAAAATACCGATAGTGCCCACCACTATGTATTTTGTTTCTTGCTATTTATTTGTGTTTTTTTTTATTGCATGCTAATGATAATTGTCTTTACACTAGCATTTCGTTTCATTGTTTCATCAATACCAGCTACTATAGATAGTACAAAAGAAAGAATTAGTTCCACTCGGTGAATAGCTGATGACTGATAACCTAACGTTTTCAATTAGCACAAACCTTCAGCTTATGTATAAAAAAAATAAAAAAATAGCACATTAAGACGATGCTTGTAGTGTTTCCATTGATTTTTTTAATAAACTAAACATAAATATATTCCTGGTGGGCACGAAGACGTTCATCTATCGATACTCGAATATCCATAAGTATCGATAGTGCGCTATCAATAGTTATCGATAGTTCGATACTATCGGTATTCAACTATCGATAGTTATCCACATTCAACTATCGATAGGCAATTATCGATAGTTATCGATAGTCAACTATCGATAGTTATCGATAGCCAAGTATCGATAGTCGCTATCGATAGTGCCCACCACTAGTTGGAACCAAAAATAACTCATTGCTAGATAGGTAATGCGCGATATATTCTAATAGATATATGGATTTATCTCTGCTACAACATATGTACACCAGCGACACTTTCTAATTGTACGACTTACAGCATAAAATAGAGCCTATATGTGTATGCTACACAGTAAATGAATAATTACTACTATTTTTATTTTACCTACTGCTTATTATTCCTTCTTCTCTAATTTTAAAATCTACGTTAATACCTTCGGTGGGCGCATGTAGTGTTACAAAACAAAAAAAGGTATTATAATTTTGAATAAAGATCATGTTTGCTAAGTAGTTTAGAATGGTCTTTATGGTCTTGTGGAATTACTTCCGTACGTTTCGTTCACAACTACGGTGAACATCTTCAGCGGCGAGGTCGAAGTTTCCTTCGTGATGGCTCGTCGTTTAGTGACGAAACAGAGGTTTTAAGTGGAGGTAACGCAATATTAGAAATTTAACGATCTCTGTTTGTAGAAAGGGGGTGGTGATAGTTAGCCCTCTATACTGCTGAGATCGATTGTAGAGGTTGGTCTGCATTTCTAATACAAATTCTAACTTTATTAATTTTGGAAACTGCTGTGACATTACAGTAATAAAGAATGCGCTAATTATAGCTTTTATGTATTTCGTAAAATTTAAAAAAGTAATAAATAAATTTTGAATCATAGTGTCATAATTCTTTTCCAATGCATTATTCATTTTTAAAAATAATAAAAAACTAACTATCAATTTCAACATATTACTACCAAATTAACATTAATATTTTCCCAAAGTGTTAAATTAATATTTGGTATAATAACCCTTGTTGGTGAGTCTGTTAACCTTCTCATAGAAACAACTAAATTTTCACAATAATTAGTACCTTGAAATTTCTTCCAAATATCGTGCACGTGTTGAGTGAGCTGTGCGACATTTCTTTCTCGAACACCATGTTGCTTCAAACCTTACCACTGTGTTACCATATTTTCACATACATTCCCACATATTTCACATGGGATTAAAGTTGGGAGATTTTACACGCTAATCCAACAGTATCCAGTGATTATTATCATTGAATCACCTTTTGGCAATTCCAGCAGTATGTACCGGACTGTTATTCTGCACAAAGGTAAATTCTGCCACCTCATCTTCTGGATATATGGCTCTTACAGAAGACTTCAACACTTCTTCTAATACTTGGACGTAACATGAAGCGAGATGGTGTAACATTTATCAATGCTCCAAGACCTCCGATGCGTATCCACCCCCAATAACCGGCTGTTATTCCTCCTGCAGTGAATTGTTTCTTGTTTTCTACACTGAACCTAGTGTTTTTAGAAAAGATTAAATTCCACTAGTTTTGGCGGCAGTGTGTTCATGTGTAAGTGCCACTTTCTTCGCAGGCTTTCTACCGTGATAACTAGCCTCATGTACTCTTCGCCTTATGGTGGTTAGCGAGTAATGTAGACTAAGTTGTTCTCTAATTTTTATGGAAGATGTAAATGGATTTCAAGAAACTGTATTTAATATTTTTGCGTCCTCCTTGCGGTATCACTTATAGAACTTATTAATAACAGTTCTAAATAAATTTTTGAACAAATACTGCAGAAACACCTGAGAGAAGCAATTGAAGATACCTTGGAAAAATCTCAAAGTGGATTCAGGCGCGGTAATAGCACACAAGATCATATTTTTTCCATTAAACAAATTACAGAAAAAGCGATAAAAGAAAAGCGGAAGGTGTTATTGGCTTTCATAGATCTCGAAAAAGCGTTCGATAAAGTCCCAAGAGAAAAACAATGGAATACTTTAAAAGAAAGGAACATAAACCATAAAACTATAAGAATAAGTAATTACAAAAGTGTATAAGAACAATGTTAACGCAGTAATAGCAAATAATAATGTATCAGATACCTTCACAACACAATCAGGACTACGACAAGGAGGAAGCCTAAGTCCAATATTGTTCTAATTATTTATGGATATTATTATATGATTATTAAGAAATGTACCAAAAAAGTAAGAAATTTTGTGTTGGATATTACAACTTACAAAAAGTAGAAATCTCGGAAGTAGTGTTTGCAGATGATATCGTTATAGTTGCCGAAAACGAGACATATTTCCAACACAATATCAATATATAGTATAATAAAGAACTAGAACAAAATGGAATGAAGTTAAATGTAAACAAAACAAAAGTGATGGCCATAGGAAATGAAAACATAGAACTTAAAATAGAGATTGACGGAGAGAATATACAACAAGTTATTACATTCAATATATCTAGGCCGTAACACGAGACGAAATGAGCACAAGAAGCAAAATAATTAATGTTGTCCCAACCGCTTTAACATATGATTTTCTCATAGAATATAAGAAATGACCTAAACATAGAATCGACTTAATTTATAGAAGAAAAGCAGTTAGAATGGCGGGGACATCTTTGAGAATCGAAGCATCGAGGCCAGTAAAAAGGAGGGGAGGGAGTATACAGAAAAATAGGAAGCCGGGAAGACCTAGGCAAACTTGGGACGATGTGATAGAAAAATATTACAGAAAAGAAACAAAGAATGGGTAGAAGCGAAGAAGATGGCAGAAAATAGGAGAGAATGGAAGAGGTTCGTCAATAGTTGAAAAGAAAAGAAGTATTCCTACACCTTAATTGAGGTAGAAGGAGTTAATTGATTATATATAATAACAGTCACAATACCTTTGACTCTAAACACTTGCCGATAACCCAACCACTTTTATTTGCCGTAATGGCATTCCGGAATCTGCTCTTCCGCAGATATAAGCTGCAAGTGCAAACTGCACATTTCGCAGTCCTGAACTGTTGAAAGACGGGGGATCACTTTTGACAAGAAATACGCGATGTGGGTGTGTATCTATCTGTAATCTTTTGAAGTTGAATTGTTGAAAGGTTTTCAAAGAACTTGAGATCGGCAATTTATTGTAGTGCTGTATAAAAACATAAATAATTCGAAGTTTGGAAATGTACGCAATTTTATTATTTTTGTCAAGTTACTTTCTTGATTTTAATAAATGCATTATGTTATGTGATGCCAAATAAATGAATGGTTCATGTTGAAAAGAAACTTGGTTTGTATAGTTTTACAATGAGCAAGAATAAAATACAATAAATCAAGAAGGCCTTTTGGAATAAGTTAAGAACTTCAAAAGTAAGTAGTAAGTTGAAAAAATTAAAAAATTAATTAAATGTTTATAGTGTACTTTTTCGATTTTCGGTAAACTAGTGATAGACAGATATGCTTGCGTGAAAAGTAAGCAAACATTGCACCCACTTATCCTATCAAGCAACTACAAATTGTGTTTTTACGGTGTCTTGCTTGTCAGGCAGATATGTTTGGAGTATTCGAATACGTATTTGCGTATTGCCCTATGTCATTTCTAAAAATTTCGATTGTACATGATTGGCAAGTAATTTTGGTTGCCTACCTCACGTAATTTATAAAATGTTAACAATGTTTCTCATGAAGTAGTGAAAAATAGCTTCAATTTTAAGTTAAAAGCTATTAATATTTAACCGTGAATATGCGATATTAAGATGAATGTTACATAGAACTTTTCAACATTAAGTGAAAAGAAAACTCTTATTGTGCTAAGCATGTATTTTATTGTACTTGCGGTACAATCAATATTTTTGAAACAAACTAATATTATGTCATATAATAAAAATAAAAACGTGCTCCTGCAGTTGAACTTCTTTTGCAATAACTTTGAAACAATATAATTTAGAAATATTTCAAAAATATTGTTTGAATTATATATGCTTTTTAATGTAAATGTATTTATGGGTATTCTTTGGTACTTCTATAATTGCTTTCTTGCAATCAACATATCCTTATAAATGCAAACAGTCCTATAAAGTATTTTAGTGGAAATTTTTCTAATTTTCTTGATCTCATATGTAAAAGCTACAATATTTACGGAACAAGATCTATAAATGTTGTTAATTGCTACCGATGGAGTGGTTATCTTCTATATTTCTAGCTCCAGTAAATCAAATTTCTTTCATGTAATGATAATTTTGCAAATATAAAATTGGTTGATAGGTTTCGACAACCTACATTCGATACTAGAGTTTCGTCTTATAGAGTATAGTAGTTACCATTACGTAGTTTCAATCTAAACCTCTCGTCCTTAGTGTGTTATTCAAAACTAAAAATGCCAACAATATGTGGTGTAGAATATAATGTAATTGTTAAAACTATTTACGTAGGGAAACGATATATGTTTCTTAGTTGTTCACTTTGACGATGGATAACTCAACCACGAAAAAATTGGATTCTAGGATTTTTGTATGGACTGTATTTAAAATTTAAATATAATTAAATTTAAGTCAATTACGGAAGTAAAATTTAAATTATATGCCTTGCTAGAAGTATGTAAGTTTGATCTACACTATGTACAAAAGAATTGCACAGCAGCTGTCATTGAGTAAAAATGATATTTGTAACAAACTTTAGTAAGCTGCTTTTAGAATTATTAAAAAAAGAAAAAGTGAAGAAAATCACCATTATGTTTCGATGTTATGCAGTTAAAATACTTTTATTGTTTTGGTGGCTGCCTGAGCAGATGCACAAATCACATGTAATTTATGACAGATGTTACATATCCTGTGATGCATTTGCCCATAGCATTTTTAAAGCACTTTTGCCAAACTGACAAGAATTATTGGCTACAACGATCTCAGAAGGGATGGCGGTTTCGCGCAATTAAAATTTGCTATCTAGTTCTATGTTTCCCTAATCATTTCATTGTTTGTTTATTTGTTTACCAGCATTTCACCAACATCGAGTCTTTTCGAAGTTTTTCTGTTGTTTTTTATTTTTTTTTTTCGTTAACGTTAGCTTTTATTGTAATTTTTGTTTAATATATAAATGTGTTTGTTCATTGTTTTATTAGAACTAAGTTGTTGGTATTATTTCAATAGAAATGTTGCAGAATAATTCTAGAATTCCTTTTATTTTATTGTGCTACATACAAAAAAAGTTCAAGCCATGCGTTTTGACTATAAAAATTAAAAGTTATTGGGACATATAAGCAATTAAATAAACATGTAAATTATATAGTAAACTTATTGGAATATATTACTTTAAAAAAATCTGGTACGTGCGATTTTTGCCAAAAATGAGATTCTAATGTAGTTACGGTTAAAATATACTTTTTCCGCCACATCAGCTGTAAACACTATCATTGCAACAGAAGGTTCATTTTACTCAACTAACGTAGTGCGCCAAAGCGCGCTAATTTCTTCTCATCTCATAGTTACTTCCAATGTAAAATATGCATACATTCTTTAATTTATAGCGTTTTTGACTTATTTGCACTCAGTTCGGGCTACGTATGTGCGAGAACTTTATTAACACATGTGAGTTCCACTGAAGTTGTATATCGTGCAACTATAAGGGTAATTGTTACAATCGCGGTTTAAACTAGTGCTGTGCATTTTAACCGGATAACCGGTTAACCGGTATTATCATAACCATCACGACGATTAACCGATTGCGATGGTTAACCGGTGTTATTTCAAAAATATCTTTTGTTTGCCCTGGTGATAACCAATAAATAGTACCGCAGACAATTATTGCACCTGTTATTCCTAAACATGCATGCCTCTGTATAACTTTAATGTAGGCATTTAGGTACAGCTACTACCAAGAAAAAGTTAACGACCTACGTGAAAATGTATGTGGCGAGCGCATTTAGAATGGGCTATAGCTTTTACTACGACTGCGGCTTATCGGTGTAAACAGATGTTTTGTATGATTCGTTGTGTATTTATCCGAGATAGGATTTCTTGTTTTTACAATTTAGTTTTTGTTATTAAGACATAAATAATAACGCGTTGAAATAATATTCTTATGTATTCCTTGGTAAAATAGATTTTCTGTTTCTGAACGTTCTTATTGATTTATTAGAATATCTTATTATTTCGCATATGTACGGCCAATATGGAATATAGTGGATAGACAAGTTTCTTTCTTTCATTTTCGTAATTTTTAATTGTAATAAGTGAATTTGAATATAAATAAAATATATAGTTTTAAATAGTAAATGCAAGGACACTTTGCTAGTAACGGATCATACATACACACATGTGATACTGTAATAACAAAATGTTCTCATTATAAATTTATTTTATTGTTTTATGTAATTATAACATTTGCATAAATTCATTTCTTCAGTCTTGAAGCATCCAATGTCTCCAGTCCCCAGTATTTTCGATTACTTTCTAGAAGTTTCTCATAGTTTATCTGCTTTTTCTGGAATGAAGTCTTCATATATGTATAAATATATATTCTGCTTTAATGCAGCTCAAACATTTTCAATAGGACTTAAGTCTTGACTATTTAGAGGCTAGGTCAATACTTGTTAAATAAATGTTTGCGGAACGTATCCATTCTTGCAGAATTTGCGATTTCTGCACGGGACAGTTATCGTGCTGAAACACAAAATTGTCCCCATATTTACCGATGGCATCATCAGATTTATAAGGATGCCTTGATTTCTGCAACACCTACTGCTTTCATTTCAACTATATAGTGTTCTATTTTTTTTTACTATTAAAAATATAAGAGAGACCTAATATTAGTGATGAGCGAAACGGTGATTCTTAAATCACGCCGTGAGTTGTGATTGTGATTTATAAATAACGGTCATTAAAAACGGTGATTGCGATCACTGTATTGACTCATCGATATCGTATAATCCTGTATACTTCTCATAGGTTAGTAAGGTTAGGAGGTGAGGAATTTTTATTTTCGCAGCACATATAGAGTTATATTTTCTGTTTTGGAAAACATTTATTTATATATTAAAAAAAAAAAACTCAAAATTATATTTTACAAATTTGTAATAGAAATAGCTAACATAACTGTATTGCGAAAAGTAAGGATGTTTTATATTCTAGATATGCGAATTATTTTAAAAGAAACCCTCGAGTGGGGATGGATTTTGTTATTCCTCTGTTTTCTGAACCATTAGAGATAATGCGATGACTTGCTGTGTTTAATCTATGAATTTCAATAAAGAGGGATGGTGATACACCACCTACAAAAAAAAGATGCATTATATGTAGGGTTGCCATATTTTCAAAAGCAAAAATACGGACAGTGCAACATATCAACTAACATTTCCGTGAAATATTCTTCAATATTCACTTGAGACATATTGTTTAATTATTAATATTATTATATTAAAATATAGATATATATCTCTTCAGACATGATGCTACTGGAAATGCAATGTTAACGCACATCATACGAAAGTTTGAATGCTAAAATAACTATAAAATGACAAAAGTACGACTTGAGTACGACAAATTTGAAACTAGAAAAAAAATACGGACACCTTGCAGAAATACGTACAAGCTACGGACAGTTTATAATCTACGGATAAGGCTTACAAAATACGGACTGTCCGTAGAAAATACGGACGTATGGCAACCCTAATTATATGTCTTTTATATTTCATGCCGCTTTTTACAGTGATTGTTTATATTTCAAGATGATGTATACTCTTGTCCAGTATACAAGCTCTGGGATGCATTACGTAATTTGAGAATTAACACAGACAAATTAGATCTACAGAAATATTTTTTATGATTTTTAAACCTTTATTCTATTTGTGTTTTAATAACGATTGTTATTAAAGTGTGAGTGATCACGGTTTTGCTGTGCGCAGCCGCGCCGTTGATCGTTACTTGATGTCTTGGGAAAACGCAATCACTAATCACTGCTTTTAGAATTCTCCACTCACGGTCGTGATTCGTGATTGTCCAATCACCGTGAAAGAATCACAGTTCGTGAAATATCGCTCATCACTACCTAATATTAGTGTAGTCGCAGACAAGGGTTAATTTCAATTTATTTTTCAGTATTAGGTATGTTGTAAAAAAGTAATGAAAAACTAACTAAAACGTCATTTTAATTAAAATTGATTTTTTCACAAAATAAGTTGTTTGTCGAACACATAAATATTTTAAAATCTGTATAAGACATTACGCTTTTCCTATTCCTTACGTTAAGAACTTATCAGAAAAAATTAACTCTATATTAAAACCATTTAATATTTCATAGCACATAAAAACAGTAAAAATTTAAAATGTTGTTTCACAAAATTAAAATCAAAAACTCAATTTGAGAAAAATCTCAATTTGAAAAAAAAAAATCTCACTTGATTTATTCCATCCCATGTTCTAATTGTGAGGGGGTGTATGTATATAGCACAAACAAAACAATACCTTAAGCAAAGAATACTAAATCGTAAGTCATCAACCACTATGCAGCTTTAAAAAAAAACATGAAAAGATAATAATCATAGTTTTAATTTTAAAGATACAAAAATTTTAATTAATGAAAGAAACTACCCAGGTAGCACACAATATTTATAAAATATGTATTTCATTTTTTACAAATATTATATGTATGAGAAATATTTCTAACATAAACAACACATTTGTATAATATTTGTTTATAACTATGCATATATATTTAAAAATCATATTTATTAAATGTATATTTTATACATATTAAGCACATACTAAGTTTTCAAATAATATGGGAAATATTCCCATGTTAGCACACAATATTTATACAACATGAATTTAATATTTAACAACTACTATATCTACATACATGAGAAATACTATCAGGTTTTACTGAACCAACAAAAGCTGTGTTTTGTTACACTTTAGGATATTCATGTAAAAACAAAGTACAGATTGGGTTGGTCCTAATTTCGGTTATCCATTGAAAATGTAAATTCATGGCTTCTAAAAACAACATTTTAATCGAATATCTTAAACATAATCTAAATGTGGTTATAAAAATAAATGTTAATTTTATCCTGAATTAACAAAATAGAATGCATAATTAAATGTATTAAAACATATTATGTATATATTCGTGTTCGTAATATTGAAAGAATTAATAATATATTTTTAAGTAGAATAACGCATGTACAAACTCTATTTTAACAAAAATTAATATCTTTCTCTTATTTTAATTTGAACTTGAACTATTAAACTATTGGCTTAGGCTTTACAAATTTTTCACCTGCGGTTGTCCAATCCTACTTGCTGTTTTGAGTCACGTGAGTTAGTGCATTATATCGTATCGTAAACAAACGACAAGCACGCGTGCATCACGTGAGTGGAGTGATGGCCGTGGTAGATCAAGACGAGAAGCGTGAAAAAAAAACCAAGGAATGTTGATATTCAAAAGGTTTGTGTAGTTTTGCATTGTTTTGTGGTCCATGATTATGGGTTATAAGAAAAGAAGTCGTTGTGAATAAACATTGCACTGGTTATAATCGGCAACTGGTAAGTGTCGTATTTATAAAATGAATAGGTTAAACAATGCAGGTGTTACTGCATGTTTACAAAAATAATATTCCAGCTTAGAGGTATGTCGTTCAACTCGAAATTGTCATGAGTATCATTTAGTCAAACACACACTTTAAAAATATGAAATTAGCAGCTTGCAAAATAGAGATATGCATAATAAATATCAAAATACCGGTGAAAATACTGGGGATATCGCAAAATATAGCAAAAACAGCAATTAATGGTAAGAGGAATGGTTACATGTTGCAGTACATTAACAAGAATTTCTTTGTAGTAAAGATGAGAACAGGATGAAACAACGAGAATGAGACGAATGCTATTATGACAGTGATGATACGGGTAGGCAAGACTTTTTAAAAGTAGCACCATAATTATATACATGTTTTGTATTGTTTTTATTGTTTAATTACAACAATTTAACATAAAGAGGGTAGGTTACACTGAACAATAAGAAACAACTATTTTAATACTACAAAAAAAATGACCGTTACATTACACCGAGAGCATCTACTGCTTCAATGCTGCCAACCTATCTATGTATGGCAACTGTTTTAAAAAAAAAATATATCTTGTTACATTTCAACAGTTTTATTTAAATTTTGTTTCCTTAATACAATAGTTGCGGCAGTACGGCTAAGAAGGAAGGGTGCATCATTGCCAATCTTGAAAGTCAAGCAGCAATATGCGGTACCGGTTGTTGGTTGGGTCACCATTCGGACAACACTTCTCAGTGGCTCGGTGTGTTCCGGCACTCTAGCCAAGGGCCTTCAAGGCCTGTAGTGCTGAGTTTATTATAATAAAATAGTTGCATAAAATCTTCCATCAAGGTTTAAAATATTGCCAAAAATATATATTACGTGAATATTTCGATTTTAGCTATCAGCCATCTAAGTTCTACCAGCACCCCAGTTCTAGTGGTAAAAAGTAAGTTGTACAGTATATGAGTAGTAAGATGTTTTTATACAAAAGTTGATGTGTTGCAGATGTCTTGAGGCGGTTGTTGGTATGGAATATTTGCTGATAAACAATGTCCAATTGTTATATAAAATTTATTTCAGGTGCCACAAGGGCGAAATCGATATACGAGGGTACCAGATAAATCATTAAAGAGACAGTATCAATGTGCCTAGCGCAATCAAAATCTTGTATTTCTAAATAATAAGTAGTAAATAAATAAAGTAAATATCACATAAGTAGTGAATAGTTTATATTTGCTATGCCTGCAATATAGACAATGAAAAATATTACAAACAGAAAGTTTTCATTAAAGATTACATACAAATGTACTGGTCAACAATTTATTCCACCAACGAAAGGTAGCAAGTAGAAAGTTGTTTACATATTGATATAATTAATTGACAACTTTATGAAGTTATATGGCTTTGTCACTTCATTTTGTCAAGTATTTCCTGCCGATTTCACACGTGTTTCTATTTAATGTGTTTATGTGTAACCTGAAACCCAACATCTTTGAAGTTACAAACTTAAATGTGTAAAATAATCGCATTCTTGACATGGATGTTCAAAATTAATAGAACTGAACTGTGCTATGAATTTTTCCAACCACTTCAATTGTGGCGACACTAATTCAAAATTATTAAAAAATATTTTCTCTAATATTATAACATAAAAGAAAGGTGTTTTTAATTTTCCAAATTTAAATTATAACGTTGAATCGTCTAACTGATCGTGTTGCTGGAAAAACCCTTCACAAATATCACAATTGTGGACATTTAAACATTTCCATATTAAATATCCACAAACGTATCGCAACGAATTTTGTGAAAAATTAGGTTTTTTCGCATTATTCTTGCAGTTGAGAGTATGCCAACGATTGTAACCAATCCAAGTAGTTGATCCAAATTTCTCTGGTTCCATCATCAAGCATCACAAATGATTGCTATGATGTATTGCTTACGTTTCAACCTTTAGTAAAAACAACTTCATACTTTAAAACACCTTTTCATAGTATGTGGTGTTATTAGTAGTAGTCCCATAGTTGTATTTTTGACATTTAAGTGTACAATTGATTATATTAAAATACTTATTAATGATCACTTAAAACTGAACACAAAAAACGTATGTAAAACTGTCTATAAAAAAAATAATAATAAAATGTGTGGTTAATACACCGTACACTTAAACCAAGATTCACAAATAAGAGAACAAACAAAATTCAAAATAAATGGGGTGAACATCATAGTGGCCTAACCTAGGTGCCTAAACGTGGTATTTAATTTATAGTGATTGATGATACATACACATACATACGTGCTGCTATAAACACTAGTACCCATCTAGCACTCCACCAACATTTTCTTGAATGAAATGCACGATCGTGCACGATTCACGTGCTGCGCAATACGATTTATTTATCGGCGTCTACGGTCATTTTACTGCGATTCGAGAAACGGGCGAGAGCGGGAAGCTAATCTGTCTCTACTGTTATCTCTCTATACTGTGCTTCCGGCACAGTATATACTATGAGCCTTGTTTATACAATACTATAGTTATACAACCATGTTGAGATACAGCGGAATGATCTCCAGATGGCGTACGGCACAAAGTGTGCTCATTCATAAATTTGAATATATTATTGGCGCCAACTTTTCGTAGTACTATTACAACGGTAATGTTAGTTGCCTAAGTCATAGGCATAACGGTCTGACCATTTGTGGCCTAACTAACGAAGCAGAAGAAGAGCTGTGAATTTTTCTTTTTAAATTGAACAAAGCGCGCTAAAATTTCTATTTCACAGAGGACATCACATGATATTTTTATAATTTCTTGTGTATGCGTTATCGTGCGACTATCAAGTTATGTAGGAATCCATATTATTGCTAATTATCGCTTTTTTTCAGTGATTTGCGAAAAGACGTTTTAAGTTTTGGGTGTAGTTTTTTAGGTGGTATTTATCTTATATTGTGTTTTTGGTAAATGTATTTGCTTTAAATATAAAAGCAACTAATTTTTTTACATAATTTTTTTTTTCAGTGATTTGTGAAAAGACGTTTTAACTGTTTTAGGTGGTATTTTACTGTTACAGTTTGTATTTGTAAGTATGGATCTGTTTTCTCTAGATAAAGAAATTGATAACAATTATTGATATTTTTGCAGTGCATTGTAGAAGAAAGATTTGAAATCTTTAGGAATGCGTGAATTATGTTCCTATTTTGAGTGTGGGAGAAGTAAACGTACTTCACCTACATTAAGAAGATTTAGATTCCCAACTATCGACCCGAACAGATGTGAACAATGGTTATTAAATGCAGGTGAGTACGTTAGCATATTAAAGTCCAATGTTGGTTGATTGATTTTTACAATGTAATAACTGTTATTATTTGATACTAAAGATACAATATCATTTTTGTGGATAATATTGTCATTGTCCTCATTGCTTACTAAGAATAGTTATAAATGTAAAATAAGAGTTGTACTATCGACTCAAAAAAATGACATAGGGAAAATAAGCCATAAAAGCCAATAAAAGGTACCAGCGATTGCGCATGGGCAGATGCCAAGGATTATTTTTTCGTTGAATTCTTCTCCGGATACTATAAAGTCAAATTCTGCGAATAAATCTCTAGCCGGTTTGTCGCATAACATCAAGGGGATTAGCTTTCGGGGCCATTTTCGGCATATGTATATATCTTTCTTCTGTTGCTTTAATGATAACCAAAATATAAAAAAATACGAACAGTTTATTGAAATAAAATTTCCACGTGAACAAGAATTCAGGAGGGAATTAAAAATCAGAATTATTATATAAAATCTTTGGCGAAAACAACAAGAGTTCAATTGTGGAAATGTAAATCGCCGACAAAGTGGCGGCGTTTTTGTCGGGCACTGTAAAGGGTATTATCTTTCGAGACGATAGCTCATTGCGTCGCGGATTACGACGTCTTGAAAGATAATACCCTTTATGATGGCCGACAAAGACGCCGCCACCTTGTCGGCGATTTACATTCCCAGAAATTTGTTTCGCCAAAGAATTTTATATAATAATTCTGATTTTTAATTCTCTCGTGAACCTTTGTTCACATGGAAATTTTATTTCAATAAACTGTTCGTATTTTTTTTATATTTTAGTTATCATTAAATTTAGTTCTATAGTTTACTTGTGTGCGTTATATTATTTATGTAAACAGTAATTTATTTAAAAATCTCTGGAAGAAGAAAGTAATTATAACTACATACTTTATACAATAATAGTAGTAATAGTATTTCAAAAACAGTTTCATTTACAATATACTTTTAATATTACTATTTAGTCGAAGGATCATGATTCTTAAAGTTTAAGTTAAAGCATCTAGATAATTCACATTTTATGCAGAAATTCCAATAAATGTAATTCGATTTGTGCCGTCATAAAAAGTAATAGAATTAAAACATTAAGAAAAAATAATATGTTGTTTTTTAATAAGGGTCCAGGGTAACAATTTTTTCCAAAGTGTGTTCATATATTTTCTATTTTTTCCTGTTTTGACCTTTGTCATCTGTCATTACTTCCTACAACTTTTTCCTCCTAAAGATGTTATAAAAATATAACCAAATATCGACGTATTTATTTAGTTTAATTGACAGACCGAATACCCCAATATAATTCTAATTTCATATTTTTATTTATTAGATCACTTGTTTACACAAACTATTTAACGAAAGCTACATACTTGACATGTTCACACAAATATAAATATTACATAATAATAAATAAATCCTATCAGTAGACATATCCTTATATAAAATAAAATGTATTAAAAGGCATATTTTTTAAATTTTGCAATTTTATATTTTTCAGGCAATGCTGACTTACTCATCTTGAGTCCCCAGGCATTAAAGAATAATTTTATCTGTGAGCAACATTTCAAGAAGGAAGATGGATGTAAGATCTAAATAAATGGATAAGCCAATTATTTGTTTTATTTCTCACTTTTAATAACAAATTATGTTATAAATTAATACTGTTTGAGAAAATTTTGTTTGCATTAACAGTGCACATTTTGAAGTAAATTTTGGAAACTGATATTACAAAATATGACTATTGTGTTTCTAAAGGTCGTTTTCCACCTAGCTATTTATCGGCCAAATTAAAATTGTTACGTGTATAACACGGATTAAATCCGTGTATAAATTGCGCAATAAATAGCTAGGTGTAAAACGGCCTTAACACCACATTACGTAATGTAGTGTCAGAAATAGATCAACAATAGAGTTTTAATCAATCGAAAAAAAATGTTTGAACTTGCTTTAAGTGATTACATAATGAAACAAATATGCACGTACAGTACATTACATTTTTCAATAGCAGTACCTGGGAAAAATAGTCAAATCAGTAGGTTGTTTTTATTCATACAATACATCAATCACGTTAGTTAAAATGTAAAATAGACGATCGTACCTGTGTTTATCATACGAATATGTAACAATAGTATGCATAGGCAACCAATAATACTTCTCACGAATTAAGAAATACTCATTCATAAATAAATTTCATTGGATAATTGTGGTATTTAACTTGCTCACTAGATACCAGCACTTTACGGGGATACCGGTTGTATAACTATAAATTATATAAACAAGGCTATGAGATTCAAAATGATTGTCGTAAGAAAAAAACTGTTTTCCGGAAAAATTTGTCTATACTTATTACCAATTTAATGAGCGAAGTTAGCTACATACAAATTTCATACAAATGAATTTTCTTGACATTTAGCGACATTGGCGTTCGTGTTGTAAAGTTTGTTCGCGTCGCATGAACTATTTGCACTATTATGCACTTTAAGAACTTTTGTGTGCAAAAGTACATAATAGTGCAAATAGTTCATGCGACGTGAACAAACTTGTAGTATCTTTCGATTATTTATTTTATAATTTTTTCAAACCGTTTATATTTACATCTAATATCAATATATAATACCGCAATTATATATATATATATATATATATATATATATATATATATTATAATATATATTATTATATATATTATATAACAATAGTATTTCTTAATACTGTAAGAACATAAGGGAATTTATCTGTAGTAATTAGCGCAACAAACAGGTAAAAAATCAATATTAACATTAAGTGAAATAGTTTATTACATTTTATAATTTTATAGGCTTATCATACACTTCAGCGCAATGAGCGGTCAAAATAAAGTTACATTTTCATCCCTATAAAGTTTCTACCGTACAGGAATTATTACCATTAGATCACGATAGGCGATTGGAATATTGTCATTGGTTTAATAACAATTTAAGGGACGATGACTTGCTAAACAAATCATTTTTCTCGGATGAAGCCTGGTTTTATCTAACAGGCATCTAACAGGTGAATTGATATATCACAAAACTATCGTATCTGGTCTGCAGAAAATCCACAGGAATTTCGAGAAACGCAATTGCATCCCGTAAAAGTTGGAATTTGTTAGCTATGTCCAGGCAACGAATAATAGGGCCAATTTTCTTCGAGGAAACTGTAACAGCCCAACGTTACCAACAGATGTTGGAATTGTTTATTGCAGAGTTACAAGAAAATGAGCTTGAAGCAGGTTTTTTCAGCACGATAATGCTCCAGCATATACTGGTCGACAAACCTGCCAATATCTTCAACAGTTTTTTGCTGACAGGGTCGTTAGAGCACAAAGATGGCCACCAAGATCGCCTGATCTAACCCCATTAGATTACTTCGTGTTTGGCTATCTAAAAAATAGGATCTATAGAAACCGCATGCATACCATAGAAGAACTGAGAGATGCAGTTTTGTCACTTAATAATTATACTAATTGTATGTTATAATTTAAAGTAATAAATAAATTTAGTTAAACACCAGTTAGTACTAAATTGTAAAAACATAATTTAGTAAAGTTAATTAATTACATTCATTTTTACAAGCAGAAATACCATCCATAGTTGTTTATATAATGCGAGTTCAAATATAGGTTACGTTTCCTTATTTATGACAGATCCGTTTACTTCTTGTGTTCCAACACTGACTTAGTTCAAACCTTCATTACAAACACGCGGCATATACCCACACCCTGTTACTATCTATAGGAGCGGAATTGACAATCTTTTTGAATATCATGGTATGTATATCGAGTAGTTTCACATCGCCGGTAACATGGGTTTCAAACATGGCGCCCAAGGAAATTCGCGGTGTCGCATAGGTGGATGAAATTGTAACTAAAACTATTTGAATTTGTTTACAAGCAAAAATCCAACCTATAAAGCCCTTCCATTCTGTCATTTTGTTATAGGAGTGACATTGATGTTGTGCGATTTTTTGTCAATTACTAATTGAGTATATAGGTTATTTTCGTACCCACTTTGCAATTATTAGTTGCAAATATAGCCGCCAAACGCCATCGCGAATTTTCTTAAATTGATAGACAAAACATCAAAGGCGCCGACACTTAGTGAAACTACTAGATAAGGATAATGCTGTGCTTTAGGCCTGGCGCACACTGGATTCATCTTTGTGCGATTCGTCACCCGCACGGGTTTGTGTGTATACCTCCGGGCAATCCTAACCTATAGTATTAAATGAATGATCGCACACTGACCAATACTGACTTAGATTAATACGTACAGACACGTATGAACAACTGCGACTTGCGAGTGTATCCGATCAGGTTGGGATTTTGTGCGTGTTTCCCCACGAAATTCAATAGCAATATGGATACCGCAAAATTCATTGAATTAAGTCGCGAGAGAAAATGTTTTTGTGGTCAAAAGGAACCGCCTTATCATTTTCGTGATGTTCAAAGAGCTTTTTTATGTCGAAAGTCGTTGTCGATCAACGAAGATGAACTTTCTAGGATGTACAGCCGACACATAGACATTAATTTAAATTAAAAGAGACAGCAGATAGAGAAATTTACCCTAATTAAACGATTATCTATGTTATTGACAGCAGAAACGTAGATTAACGCAATCAATGTGCGGTCTGAAAAGAAATGTAAGCCGTACAAACACGGATCCAGGCCTTGAGTATGAATGCATACAGTTCTTTATTTTAATTTTGTTTATCTCTATAATCGTAGATTAATGAGAGTAAGTATATTTCTTGATATTAATTACTGCTTCTGGAGGTACACCTACTAGGGATTATTGAATTCAGTAAACAACTTCCATGGAATAATGTGAAATATTGTAATTATTTGGTCTACATTTGTGCGCGCAGAGTATCTACTAGGAAGTTAATTCTTAATTGAATCGCCTGTTCAATACTAACGTAATACATATAAAGGTTACTAGTATAATGTATACGGAAAGGAGGCCGTATATGAACAGTTGGATGTGGGATAAAGGCAGAAAATCGATAAAACACAATAGCCTACTTTTCCCGTCAGAGAAAATCTCTTCAGCATTCTTAGTTCGACAGTGCGGTCAAGTTAGAGATTCATCACTGACATTTTCTAAAGCAGGCAGGCACTAACGTAATATATGTGGTGATGTATATGCAAATCTGAAGTAATAAGAGCGGAGTAATCTATATTAGTCAAATAGATTCTATTCTCATGAGTAAATAAGGGATATGTAGAATATTTTCGATAATGCGTTTTCTTGGGGTAGCTTATGAATCACATGGTTACATTTACATATCGCCATAAGCACAAATAAGGTACAGTTGAAGCGCCCGAAAGGCTATTTGGAAGTTCATAAGTGTCTGTAATTGCTTACAGAAGACGCTTGGGATGTGCACAAAATTCCATTATAAATCAGTACATGTTATTTTAGAGGCGGATTTTAATTGTCGTTACATTATATTTACCACTGTTGAGGTAGGCGGATATTTTATTCCGAAACCATCAAGATAAAGGCGCAAATAAAGAAAAAGTGCGCGTTTTTATTTCATTTATTATGCAACAGCTATAAAAAGAAGACGTGCAGCATACAGCGAACATCAATAGGTATATATACACGCAGAACTTCAGTATGTGGCTATAAATCAAAATTGTTCATGTATTATGCTGTACTTTAAAATTTTCCTCTACTTTGTATCAAGTGGAAAATATTATCTATCGCTTTTCGTTAATCCTATTTCTGTTCTAAGCATGGATAAAATTGTTGTTTAAACTTTCCCATAGAAATACTTCAGTTTTAAATTTGATATAGGTATATTTTTAGAGACGAAAATAGAAAAAGAAAGCATAACTTACTACTACTACTACTACTACTTGTTCTATGTTTCATTTTTGCTGTTAGTAAAATTAAGCCAGTTAAAGCTTTTCTGATAAGAACTTAGAAGTCAACTATGACTATATTTGAAAAGAAAATGATAGCGTGAACAAATATTCAAAGCGCTTTTTGTCTCGAATCATTTCAATATAAGCTATATAATGTTATATCTAACCAGTGAATCACACCTTATTCATTGATTGAGTATATCTCTGGCTTAAGATCTATTACTGTATTGTATTATTTCACACATAATGATTTTAACACTTAACTTTATTTAAACAGGTTAGTCCCTTTAAACAAGTTACCTAAGTAATAGTTTTTGTAGTAAACCTTTTCCGACAGATCTTGCAAAGATCTGCAAAGACGCCAAAGATTGCTTCTTGCAGTGTCAATCTTTGCCGTTTTAATGTATTTAATACATTCAAAAATGACGTGGTAGTTCGTTTCTTCCCCTTCGTTGCATAGTCTACTAGTCTACACATAAATTCATCTTTAAAGCTATTCAAGTACTTTCTAAGTTGTAATAAAAGCAAATAATTTTTTTCGTTAATTCTATTCCTAACAGTTTTGAACAGAATAACGATACAATAAATTATTTTAATTTTAATACTATTAATAATAGTAATGGCTCCGCATTTTCATTCAAACTAATAGATGAACATTCCATTCGCAAAGTTATTAATTCTATTTCTAGTAAGTCGTGCGGAGCTGACCAATTAAGTCTAAAGCATGATCAAATTTTGCTATCCTTATATTCTGAAATACTTGGTTCATTTATTTAACTCATGTATTGCTGAAAATTTTTTCCCTCATGCCTGGAAGTATACGTATGTTTTACCTCTTCTTAAAAAGCCAACTCCATTATCTTTTTCGGATCTTAGACCTATCAGCTTGTTTCCAATTCTCTCTAAAATATTAGAAAAAATTATGAATGCTCAGCTGCGCGAATACGTACAGTGTCATGATATATTGCCGAACTATCAGTCAGGATTTCGCACAAAACCTAGTTGCGAAACTGTGATGTTGAGTGTCACTGATAATATTTGAAATGCTACAGACAAAGGCCGACTTACTGTTCTTGTTTCACTTGACTTTAGCAAAGCTTTTTGATACCACTAATCATAACATTTTACTGGCAATACTTCACTATATTGGGTTGTCTAATATTGCTATACAGCTATTAAAATTTTTTTGTTCGGAAGGAGACAGTCTCTGATACTTGGAGGTTCTGTCTCATCGAAACTCAACATTGAAAAGGACATTCCACAAGGTTCGCCAATTAGTTCTTTATTGTTTTCCATTTATATATGTTTTATATTTAATAATATAGTAAATTGTTCTGTAGAAATGTATGCAGACGATGCTCAGTTAATTTATTCCTTTGATCCTTCTCATTTTTTGGAAGCAGCTCGGACGGTCCAGGATGATTTAGATATTTTAACACAATCTTGTAGTAATTATGGTCTTTATTAAAACATCTCCAAATGCTCGTAGATATTATTTGGAAGACAGAAAATAGTTGATTTGCGTATTAACCAATTCCATCTTACGTTAAATGGTAAATGGCACAATCCTGGATTGCATGTGCATAATTCTTTTAGATTTAAAAAACAACTCGCAGTGTTTATTCAACGAGCTTGTTCACGTTTAAAAATGATTTTTCCACATCGATGTTATTTATCACGTGAAACCAAAATTTTACTTTGTAATTCGATGGTATTATATACTTGGTGTATACTGGCCGTGCATACACTGTAAAAAATTACAGTAATTTTGCCATGGTAAATCAGGAATATTACATGTAATAACGTTGTGAATTTACCACAATAAATCATGTAAATTTTGTTTTACATGTTTTTTGCTAGGATATCTTAACAGGATTTAAAGCGAAATTTCGGTAAATTTATAGCTTTTTCATGCTAAGTTTAAGATGTAACAAAAATTAAAAAAAGAAAAAACACAGGAAAAAGCATGGCAATTTTGTGTTTACTATCAAATTTACTATAAAAAGTGTAAAAATTGAACTTTTTTTTGGGTATTTAGTGCACTTTAAAAGTAATTTTTACTAGCAAACTAATAATTTTACTGTACAAAATATAAGGATGTTAATATTTATTTGTTTTTACTTGAATTTTGGGGCAAAACTATAGATATCATGGAAAATACGAAATTCATACGCCGCAATGTGAATTGGTTATTGGGTTATTTATATTGCGCGTAGGTAATTCTATTCGTTTTGTCAAACTTGTTATTGCTCAATGATATCACGTGGGGCGGCGTCACAAAATAATAGGCTATAAATTAATACGCTTCAAAAAATAATAGGTATAATATTAAAATTACACTGTAAAGAAATTTACATGTAATTCTTTTACATGTGTAATTTAATATTACTGCCTTGGCAGTAATACTTAAATTATACCTGTAAAAACAATTTACCTACATGTATATTTATATATGCGATATTCCATTCTTTAGTATTTCTACTTGCTTTCTTTATAAAAATACATCTGGAAATTACTTCAGTGTTCGGTAAATATACAGTTCATATAAATATTACATACGAATTTTACAGTACAATCTTTGAAAAATACATCAGCGTGTGAAATTTACTAGATGGTAGAAATTTTACCTTTTGAAGCAAATTACCTGTAATTGTATGCAACTTTGTTACAACGATTTTACATGTAATTTTACTATATTTTTTTTCTACAGGGAGATGAGAGCTTGGAGGAAAGCGTAATACAAAACAATCCAAAATTATTGTATTAGATACATTTTCGGTATTCCAAGATTTCGAAAAGTCTCGCATGCATACCACCAGTGTGGTTGGTTAAAAATGAAATATCGTTTTCGAGTCAAGACATCCGCAGTTGATTGTTGAGATGTTTTTTTTACCATCCGTTTGCTGCGTATTTGTTCATCAACGCGACTTTAACAAAGCTGGTGTTTTCTTGTGATCCACTCAACCATTGCACCACGTATGGGTCGCCTTGGTTGTCGCCAGATGCAAGTTGTTTCAGAACCTTGCCAGTTTGCTTGCAAGTTTATTACCTAGGATGCTGCTCTGATGCTCCTACGGCCACACCAACGTAATTTTGTTGTGCTTAGCTAGAGTTTTTAAGTTTTATAGGAAATCCTTCCAAAGCTGATTTGGAGGTTATCAGAGAAGATGCTTTAAGTCTTTAGGGCGGCTTGAATATCCGACAGAACCTAAAACAGCTGGCCCTTAGGTTGTTCTTCTAGCGCCCTACAAACCGCATATGTGTATTTGCTAAGTATTTCGGTTTGGATACTGTGGTACATTATACTATGAGATTTCAAATTATTGCCAATTGCCGTTCTATAGGATAGAGGCGGGTGTACGGTATATGCCGCGGTCTGTAATGAAGGTTTGAACTAAGTCAGTGTTGGACACAAGAAAGTTAAAACGCGATTGTTCATAAAAAAGGAAAACCGTAACCTATATTTGAACTCGCATTATATAAACGACTATGATTGGTGTTTCTGCTTGTAAAAATGAACATGTAATTAATTTAACTTTATTAAATTATGATTTTACAATCAGTACTAACTGGTATTTAACTAAATTTATTTAATACTTTAATTATAAACATACAATTAGTATAATTATTAGGTGACAAATAACCGAAAAATTGTTTAAAGAGCCTGTTCAAAATGTCCACAAGAGCATTAATGCAAGTGTTAACTCTTTGTTCATGCTTTTGAAGACATTGATTATTTGTTGTGCAGTTATACTCTGGTACTGCATTGATAATGGCATCTGTGTGGATTTTCTGCAGACCAGATACGATAGTTTTGTGAATTGATATAGCCCGTTGGAATGAAACCAGCCTTCATCCGAGAAAAATGATTTGTTTAGCAAGTCATCGTCCCTTAAATTGTTATTAAACACATGACAAGTATTCCAATCGCCTATCTGGATCTAATGGTATAAATTCCTGTACGTAGAAACTTTATAGAGATGAAAATGTAACTTTCTTTTGACAGCTCGTTGCGCTGAAGTGGGACTATAAGCCTGTAAATTATAAAATATAATAAACCTATTTCACTAATGTTAATATTTGATTTTACCTATTTGTTGAGCTAATTGACGCAATAGTTTAGTGGGACTCTGATCTAGACGAGTTCGTACATACTCAATTTCGTTTTCTGTAAGAACTGTCTGACGACCAGATGACTTGCCTTTACGAACGCTTCCTGTTTCTTGAAAGCGGTGCACAAGTCTATAAATCTGTCTGCTTAAAATCAAATCATCGAATTCTTCATCTGGAAACTGTACACGGAATTCTTGAATACATAGATCTACAGAGTATATCCATGCCCTTCATCATTCCGCTGTCCATTTCGGAAATAAGCTTCCAAAATGAATGTTTCGTGCTCTGGTGTGTAGGGCATTGTACACTTTGACAGACAAACGTTATATAGATTAGGTGTATGTTATGAAATAATTTGCTGTCTTACCAGATGAATTCCCGTACTTTCTTACAGTATTTAGAAATACTATTGTTGGTGAAATTAGATGTAAATATAAACGGTTTGAAAAAAAAATATAAGATAAATAATCCAAGGATACTACAACACGAACGCCAATGTCGCTAAATGTCAAGAAAATTGATTTAATGTATGAAATTTGTATGTAGCTAACTCCGCTCATAAATTCAGTAATAAGTATAGATCACATTTTTCCGGAAAACAGTTTTTTTATTCACGAGCAATCATGTGAATCCTCATAGTATGACATAGTATTCTTGATTGGTTTAAGAGGTTCTGCGTAATCCCAATTCCAGCCTCTACGCATTTTTTTGACTCATCTACTTACCAGTTTTGATTTTAAAGCCCTTGTTCCTGTTTTGTTCTCCATATATCGCATTCCAAAATAATGTAAGAGGGTTTGTCAAAAGAGAGTTTGCCGATGGTTGTATCACAGCCCATTTCGAACTGTTAGTGATTTTGGCCGTATCATTGGTGTAATGTATGCATGTCTGGCATGTCAGCAGTATTCTGGGCTCTCCAGTTCCTACCATATTTTAGTTTGCATATCCCTATTCTAGCATTCTTTTCAATGAAAATATCTAAGGTGGAAGGAGAGAGGGGTAGATGGTTTCCATAGCAGCTGTTAATGAGCTTTTTTCGTCTTCAGTGATGCACAGACAAGTCGGCGACTGATTTTTTTGCAAGTTTTGTGGTTGCTTGCCCCGTATAATCTTGGTTCTAGAAATAAGTCGTACATGATTTGAATCCTCATATATTTCCCATTGTTCTGTGGGTTGTTGTTGTGATCGTTTACATTTATTTGTCACTCTTCAAGACGTTGACTACAAATTAGCTCCGAGTCAAGAACAATTCCTAAGGACTTAACATTCCGACTGAATCACAACGCTTCATTATGAAAAGTTGGTAGTTTTAAGCTATCCATTTTTCTTCTTCTGGTAAAGGGGATTAATTTTATTTAAGTAGATTTAGCCTCAATGTTTTCCTTTGTGCACCATCTTCCTACTGGTTCTGTTCTGCACGAGTTTTGAGATGATGCTTGCATTTTTTTACCATTATGAGTACTGCAATATTATCTGCATACTGCTGGTTATAGCAGCTTACGTTTTTTGGGGTTACAAGCAATTCGTCAATGACAGAATCTCCAAATCTCTGTGGGCAACCCTGCACACCAACACAATTCTATTGATTCATCAGTGAAATATGTATTTCAACGAACTTTTAGTATAGCTTTCGTCTACATACAAATAGTGTTTTCCGTTCCACGGTTACTAAAAGTTCGTATCATTGATTCCAATGCGGTACTAGCAAATACTCCTTTGACTAGAAATGGTATTAGTGGAACCTCTTGGTTATTGATAGATGCCCCTATACGCGATGCGAGTCGATGTTAGGCACTATCTCATGATTTTGTGTGTACGTCCTCCTCTTTGGAGAGATTTCCATAATGTTTAAATTTACCAGAACTTTTTCACAGCCTTAAACATGAATGATGATGGAGTTGTGGGTATGTCTAAGCCTCAGCGTTCGAGAATCGTCCAAAATTGGGAATAAAGGCAACTTTTATCCTATTCCATATCCTTGTTATATATCTTAGAGCTAGACTGGCTCAATATAGATCACGAAGCAGTGGCTCTATGTATTTTATTCCTTGGTGTAGTAATACTGGGAATATTCTGCCTGGTCCGGAGAATTTGTAGGATTTGAAAGAGTTGATAGCTCACACTACCCCATCGTATGTTATTACCCTCCTATCCGCCGACGACCAGCAGTCCCTGTCCATTCTTTGAAGATGGCGCTCAGGTTTTTGCTGGTCGTTCGCAGGGATCAACTTCTACTGAATCTGCAAAGTGCTTCTTTTCCAGTAATATTTGTGAAACTTCTTGTGGATTGTCTTATGGTCCCTAGAAGAGTAACAGCATCCTTGCTAGGAGTTTGTGAAGTCTTGCTCCTTCAGATGCTGTTTCTACATCGTTATAGAATTTCCTCCATGATTCATTCTTAGCTTTCTTTAGAACTTGATTACATTCAGTGAGTGTTTTCTTCTAAGTCTCACGTAAACTTTTTTCGCTTTGCTAAATAGTTCGACAGTTTTAATAGTCTCAGCTGTGATAGTTCTTCAGTTCTGGAACCGCCCCTTCTCACAGGCAGCATACATGACATGAGGCGTCTATTATAGTTTCTTGAAGATGTTTTGAAGGTATTCAAATATAAAGCGATTTCTTAATATCTGGTTTGACTTGTTTGATGTTCTTACCCATATGTATTTATGCCGACATGTATCGGTGGTCCAAGTGAGAAGGTTGCTCGGATACATACCACCCTCGTACTCGCAAGTAGAGAACTTAGGGTTATGTAAATACCGGTTTCCTTTTTTGTGTTGCAAAAGTTGGTTCACTTCCCCTATTTAGAACTAACAAGTTTTTATGATTATGAATTCTAAAAATGACTCATCTTTGCTGTTCGTATAGGTGCTTCTCCATATGTTAAGAGCATTAGTATCTGCTCCAATGATAACTTGAAGATTATGGTCCTCACAGTATTTCCTACCAGCCTTTCCACTACCTCTGATGAATGGGAGGTTGATTCACCATGTCTAAGATAAGCAGAAGCGAGTATAAGCTTCTCTTCGTTTCCTTTGCGTAATCCAGAAATTCAGCAGTGTAAATTCTTCTTGATAAAAATAAAATATATATGTATATTTTGGCAGAGTGTAAATCGTAAATTACATTACCATTGGCTTCGTTAAGTCTTGGTCCTCCAGCAAGTCAGGGTTCGTGAGCTATGTCAGAACTGCCAGAAGCTAACAGTTTGAATGCTGAACGTTTATTTGTATTACCCTCAGTATTTCGGAATACTTCTTTCCTCTTTACAACCCTAACGGTGAGTTGAGTTAACCCCAAGTAAAATTTGAAGCCCGTGCAAAGTTTCGCGAGAAGAGAAGAAATAAAAGTCCACCAGAGTAGTGGTACTTTACCCAGGTAAGCCTTTTGAAAGAATCCACAGTTGACTTATTAAAAGACAAACCTTCCACTTTGTTACGCAGCTTTCGGCATCGGAAGCTCCAATATTCGCTTGAGGGTGTTTTTATAGCAATATGTCTTGGCCCGGAAGGTTAAGTCAAGGCACCCCAGAGCTAATATTGTATTTATTGTTCTTAGTGCGTTGTCCAGGCTCTTAATGCTCCTTGCCATCAGTGCTCTGTCGTCTGTTTACGCTATATTGTGTGTAGTAGCTGCTGTAATGATTTCCTTAATTCCAGTAGCTCTAATCATCCTGTCCAGTGCCATATCTATGAGTACTATCAATGAGCTTCTCATTGAGTCATCTTGGCTCACTCCATTATCCATACTTATTTTATGTGTTACTCCATCTCTTGCTAACTAGCTTAGTCCGTGACTTCATCACTGCCATTTTCCTCAGTTGTATTAGCTTTGTTACATGTAAATGTTATCTGGAAAAAAATAATCTCGCTGTTAACCTACTTACATTTTTCAAGTACACACGTACCTAATTCTTATTGTTTATTTTTATTACTTGTGTACGTATTTTGGAATTGAAATTATTTTGGTTTTTGTACTGTATATAAAACTCTCACATTCGGATATTACGACCACTTGCAGAGTTAAGAATTCGGGTCCCAGGTGACGTACAGGAATATAACACAGATTTATGTTCACGGAGCCTGGATACAAGCTCGTCCTTCCTTCTGTATGCATTGCTCCTAATACTCCAGTTTCTGATTCAGACACATGTCCGCTTGTTCCACTGCTGAGGCCTTTCTCGAGGACAGTGGCAAGGGTAGCGTTGAAAAACTTCAGTGATTTACGAAAAGAACTCGTATATATTCGCATTCGCCGGTATCGCCCCTCAGATTGTGAGGATTTTATTTTTTATATGGGACAAACGGATAGTGCGATACGCAATCGTGCAGCTTTTTACGTAATTGCTATTCCATTTGGCGGATATTGGGATAATTGGACCCTTATTTTTATTTTACGTAATAAAAATAAATTCAGAAAAGTTCTTAAAGGGATTAATAAATATGGGAATGTAAAAAAACTTTTGTCAAATTTTATTCCATCTATCATCTTACTCATGTTTGTATTGTAACACCAAATTTCATATTTATTCTTATCAACATGGTTTTGTTCGTGGTAGGTCTACAGTAACAAATCTGTTATCACTCACGCAATTCCTCAGCGAGCAACTTGATGTTCAATGCCAAGTTGATGTAATATATATTGACTTTAGTAAAGTGTTTGACATAATCATGGTATTTTATTATAAAAATTGTCAACGTACGGACTAAGTTTATCATTATTATTGCTTCTGCAATCTCATTTGAAAAAGAGAACTAATTATATTTTCTACAATGGATATAAATCATCTGAATATTGTCTTTCATCAGGGGTACCGCAGGGCTCTTATCTAGAGCCGCTTCTTTTTGTCTTGTTTATCATTATTATCGCTTCTACAATCTTATTTGAGAAAGAGAACTAATTATATTTGGACAATGGATATAAATCATCTGAATATTGTCTTTCATCAGGGGTACCGCAGGGCTCTCATCTAGGGCTGCTTCTTGTTGTCTTGTTCATCAATGACTTGCTTGGTTCATTATCCTGCCCAGTACTAGCATACGCTGATGATTTAAAGATTTACCTACCAATCAAAACGAGGATTTAGATAGCACCCAATGGTGTTCTGAATTTAAGTTACACCTGAATGTCATAAGTGTTCGTTTGTTTGCTTTACCAGGAAAGTCAATTTTATTGATTCTGTATATGAAATAGGTGGCAATATTTTAACGCCCTCTTATACAATCAAAGATCTTGGTGTTTTATTTGATTCCCGCCTTTTTTTTTGTGCCTCACATTATTAATTTATCTATTTCTGCATCTAAAATATTAGGATTTATATTACGAACATCTAAATTCTTTAACAACGTTTCTTTATTAAAAACTTTGTACTTTTGTTGTGAGCAAGCTTGGATATGTTTCTGTTGTATGGCCTCCGCACTATATCTATTTACAATTATTTATTGAAAAAATTCAACGCCGTTTTTTTAAATATCTTTCATTTAAACTGCACAACTCTTACCCGAAGAGAGGAATCGACTATACTTCGCTTTTAATAAGGTATGATGGCTGGACGTCACTGGAAAATAGAAAGAAAGTACACGGAGCTAGATCATTGTGGAAGACAATCCATGGCATATCTGATTGTTCTTCTTTTCTTTCTACACGCTATTTTTTTGTCCTTCGCATTTCCTCTCGTTCTTCTCATACCATTACATTCCCCTCTATTTACTACGTGTCATTTGGCTGATATTATGAGGATATATTTCATAATTCCATCAACAATTTTGCATTAAGTTAATTTCAATTTATTATTTTCTTTTTCTTGGTCACATTTTGTTTGATTAGTTAGTATAATATATAATATATTATAGTTTATAATAATTATATTGTATGTGTATACTTAGGTAGTATTGTATTGTATTAATTTTGTATGCATATGTACCAGTGTACCTACCCTGTAAATGGTAAACCGTTGGGTAATGAAGAACCTATTATTATTATTAGTATTTATTCCTAACCAGAATCGACTCGGCTCGTCGGCTCAGAAAAGAGCGATTGGCAGTTTTTGCTATACATACAGTTAAATGAAGAGCCGCCCACTGGTTGGGATCGGATCGCATCGCATAGCATCGGAAAATGCAGAACCAGTGCGCGGACCTTTATTTAACTTCACGTGTAGCAAAACTGCCAATTGGTCTTTTGCGAGTCGACCGAACTGAGTCGATCCAGTGTGTGTTTCTGCTTTAGTATTCATGTACTTATGTATTTTTTGTAAGTTGAATTTGAGTTTATATGTTTAAATTTCATAATAGAAGTACCTACAAAGTGCTTCCGATGGGATCGTATTGAAAACCCATACAAAAGTTGCGATTTATGAAGATAATGCGTTGTGCAAAATTTCAGCTCCCTACAACTGATAGAGGGGTTGATAGAAGCAACTAGCCTCCGAACTATTTTATTTTTTATCTCTACCTCTCTTTACCAATCGATTTATAATTTTATAAAAATAATTTGCTTGACTAGTATTCCCACTTAAAAAAATGATCTCGCTCTCACAATTTTAACTAATGAAAAAAATATTTTTGGGGCCTCCAGAAAGTAAGTCATCCCTTCGAAGACACACACCAAACTTTCGTCAAATATGCTCCTACACCCCTCCTACATTTGTTGTGTGAAAGTACGATCCATGTTGCTGTGGTAAAACAGTTTGAAAAAAAAGTAAAAACTGAATATCAGATACTATACAGCAATAGTAGAGTACAACAATAGTAAGTCCGTCTTTTATTACTCGGGCTGTATTCTAGATAGCAATTTGACATTTCGGAAATATAATACGATGTTAACTGTGTACCTTTAGAAAATACACTCCGATATATTGGTGTTTTATAAAAAAAGGTACCACAGTACCTATAATTCATTATTTTAAATAGAACCTCCTGTATGTGCTTAAACGATGAAAGGTCTCTTTTTATGGATTATGAAAATAATTTATTTGGTGGTTTTCGAGTAATAATTGTTTCTCATCAAAGAGTGATTAAAATTAGATCTCAACAAATTATTTTTATTACCAGATGACGCTTATTCTCGTGAAGGCAATGGGGAAGATCTACTTCATGCACAAGGGCTTTATTCATGCAATGAATGAAATACATTACTTTAAGTTGTATTATGTGAATGATAATTAAAGTTTCGTTTCTCAACATAACTGATCTGTTGCGCGTGCCACTTACTGATCGCTAGTATTTTCCATATTAATACGATTTCATACAAACTAATGTAGTTATTAAAGTAATAATAGGCAATTACTAAAACTTAAATTTCATTTGAGAAGATACCGAAATCGCTTCACTTTGGCTATTTGCAGTAATTGTTACTTTAATAACTACTTGAATTTGAATAACACCTCATTCATACAGAAAATACTATTAGATATCCGTGGTTTTATTTGAATTGTTTTTAATGATTGACAAATACTAATATTTAGTTGTAACGTTGCAATTTAAACAAACCGAATAGTCTAAACCGATTTAGTGCTCTAATTTTGTCCATTTATCCATAATTAAATATTACAATTACTGAGCGTGAATTACAGAAATTAAAGTTATTTACTACCCTAGAAAATGAGCTCAGAATGAAATATAATTGAGAATACTCAGAGGCCGTATTTAAAAAAAAAGTCTAGATGATTTCCAGCAAACCGGAGGTGGCTAAGGACTGTTAAGTATGCAAAAAAGTAAATAAATTGCTCATATGTAATCTTAAAATGTCTTTTCTTAATTGCAAATGTGTTATTAGAGGTAAAAAAAATATGGAGGCGAATCACACATCCGATTAGGATTAATGTCCGCAAAGCTATCTCGAAAAATGGTAAATTGTCAAGATAATATTATTGGAAAAAAGATCATATACATCGAAAACTAATAAAAAGGCAAAGAATATTATTCTTAGAAGGGCCTTATCAAGTATTTATATTTCGGTGTTGGTTTAGTTACAGTTTGATAATAATGTGAGTTATTCAGTTTCGTTTATAAAGGTTTCGAAGAAAATAATGGCAGTAATTGAATAAAAAAGTTCAGCGGTCCAACTACGGGTCAATAAACTAAAAGTCTTTTGTTTAAAGTATGTGTTCCACAATTTTTTATGTATCAAATATCTGCATTGTTTTAGTTCTATTATTTTCTTTCCAATATTTACCCGTCCTATTATGTATTGTGTTATTATGTAATATACGGCTTTTATGAAAACGTTTCGCAGCACAGAAAAAAAAAACTAGTTTTATATATGTAGATAATTTTATTCGCTACTAGTTAGGATGTTTATGGTACAAGTATTTTTACGAGTTATTTAAACCCTTCTTTGTCTACTTAAAAATGTAGCGTATTATCTTTGCTAATCGTGAAGAGCCATGCATTTGTCATTTCTATATTGCGTTTTACACTCTCTACAAGTAAAATAAGCAAATGAATATCTAATTAAAAACGTCAAAATTAAAGAGTAAATTTGAAAATCAGAGCCATCTATCCGTAAATGGCAGATACTAAATTTTGTAAGATAGGTAATATTTACTATCCATGTTATCGATATATGTAAAGATAACGATTATCGTGGACCATCTTAGTAGATTTTTAAGACGACCTTTAAATATTATAATTCCTAAAATAACTAAATATAATGGCGGTTCATATAAAGTTAACCCCGATATTAACGTATCGTGCACATAAATTACAAAAATCTAATTTACTGGTTAATATTGAATTGAAACTAATTAATTATTTTCTTTTTTTAGGTGGGATATACCTGGGATGCGATCATGGGCAGCGCTATAAGCGGGTCTAGCAGATGATTCTCTGAGTCAAGTCGGACTTTAGGTTCGGGAGCCCCCCGTATCAGTCAATAGCATGGAATGGTATTCTAGCCAGCATTTTTCTTAGGAAATTTTATATGAAATTCTAGACAATTATACAGGTCAAAGTATAGATTTAAATTGTTCAGGTGTTATATCCATACTTTTTAGGTAAACACATTGTGGAACGTTGATATTTCTGAGAGTCTGGCATAAAAATCGTTATAGGATGCTCACTAACAGCCATCGTCTTTCGTGGCCACAAGCAGAACGAATGATTTAAACTCAAATTACCAGTAATCAGCCTTCGATTGTTATCATTGTCAGGTAACCAACTTCGAATTCAAATGGATAACCAGTAACTGACATTAAGATACCGTTATTTACTCTTGTTTGAGCGGAATACAGCAAATGTTACTGAACAAACATGGCGAAGAATGAAAAGTCTCTCGGAATAAAATATAATAAAAAATGCACTAGGTAAGCTTCAATTAATAAAATAAAATAAAGTTCACATTATATGTAAGACCATATTTAGCAGCTATTGCAAAGATGATCTATCTTTATAGTCATTTTTAACAAATTCAAAATTTGCTTGTAGAGTAGGCACCCGAGTATGCACTTCAACTTACAATTACTTCATCATTTGGCTTTGAAACCTGTTTTAAATGACTTTAAATTATATTCCATACACCTGTTTCCAATATATTGCTCTATTTTTGTAGCACAAATGCCCACATTTTTTTTTTTAATTTTAAACTAATGTGAATTCTAATCATTTTTACATATAATTCTATTTAATATTCAATAATTTAATTATCTTTATAATTACTTTATTTTCAGATTCTAGTAAAAAACAAATACAATAATTTGGCTGCTTTACTTCACCTAGCGCTCTCTCTGATATCGTAAGTGAATATCATGACCAGCAACCTTTTAACACCTGGCACGAGACACGTGGATGCATCAAATGAATTGTCAAGTTAGCCATTTGCTAACGAATCGATAGAGTTTTCTTACCTAAATAACGCACCCCAAAAGTCCCTTCTCGGATCGTTTAAAGTTGGAAAAAATAAATTTAATATATTATTATAAAATTACTGTATTACTATAATTTGAACATAATAATTACATTAAATTAATTACAATTATTGTTAGGGTAATCCTTATTTCTTAATAATACTCACCTTGTTAATTGAAGAGTACTTATTGTTTAAGTGAATGTAATGGGATTGTTAAATTATTAAACTAGAACCAACAAAATAATATGATCGCTTTTTATATCAATTATTTTCTTAATTTTCGCAATATCTCTAAAATAAATGAAATAAAATAAACTCTCAAACTAATAATTGAAGTTTTGTTTGTTGATTTCATTAACGACAATATGTAAATCTCGGGGGATGTTGGCAGTTGGTGGATATAATTATTACTGCCTTGTCGACAGGCCGATGCCCGTCTTAACATTAACTTTTTTGCTTCAGAAACAGCAATTCGTAAAACTGAGGTATGTCCAAGATCGTCCTTTTTAACATTAGCGGAAATTAGAATATGGCAAATACAGTTAATTAATTACTAATTCGATCCGTGAACTAGTGTTCGAGTATTACAAAGTTTCTCAGTATAAAAATTCTCGTTTATAACTCTTTCTCACTTCTCTTTCTCACTTCATTTTCACATTTTTTTTTGTAACGGTGGTATACAAAACTGCAGCGACGTTGTTTAAAAATTTCGCACAGTAGTAATAATTCTTACTACAGTTTTCCTCCAACAGTGAAATGTAAATTACTATGCTATGCTATGGCTGCGTTTTTTGTTCATTCAGCACACCCTATCTAACAATTATAGTAATTTCACGTAAATAGGAATTTAGTATTTGCACTACCAAAATCGTTTTCGTAAATTATTTTCACCATAACTTTATGAAAATACCGTTTTTCTGCTAAAATAAAATCTAATTGCGGAGACGGCTCTGACGAGATGATAATCGAACTTGTGTAGGCATTTCTTCCAATAATATAATATTTTCGTATGCATCTGCTCGTCTGCTGCGAATTATCAGTTGACTAAATGCCGAGAGAATTGGCTTCCGATTGCAGCGGCACCGGAAATAAGGTCGCAAATCAAATTTCAACACCCGCTGGTCTTCGAGCAGTGCATTGCCAATTTACTTCGCATCTTGTTACTCTGTTTGCAGTTGGTATTCGTGTTGAATAATTTGGATTATGCCTGAAGAAAAATGCTTTTCATTTTAAAGTGGTGAATTTTGAAAACATTTGCAAATATATTTATATAAAAAATATAAAGAAAATCTATAATATTATCTATGTTTATAATATATGTAATTGTATTAAAAATTAAATATGATATGGAAATCTCCCAAAAATATGAAATCTTTATTCTTTTTTAAATGCTTAGTGTTCTCTTGAATGAATTATAAGTTAAATTAATAATAATAATATAATAACAAGTTTTGTAAATATGATCACATATACTGCAGATAGCACCAAATATTAGCCAAATAAAATACTTTTTCTGTATGTTTTACATCGGAAGCGGCAGTTTGTTTATTTTGAAATTCTTGTATCAACATTATTTTTACGGCTACCTTTGACTTCATATCGCTATGAGCCTTTGTCTCATATTGATTCTTGATTTTTGTTAGAAAAGGATAGATTTTCTGTTAAATTTAATACATTTCTTTTATCTTCAATGTCATCACTATCACTAATTATATTTGGGACTTTGTGATGATTTCTATCATCTATCTAAGCTACTGAGATATCTTCTACAATAAGTATAGTATCACGGTGGTTCTTTGTTGCATTGTTGCCACAATGTAAAAATGTCATGTAAATTTAGCCGAGTCTTGTCAGCGTACTTATGGAAGTGCTACAACTTATGCTGGTTTAATAATGACATTAATCCCATTCAGAGTCAGCTACAAACATTTAAAGATAGCGTTAGTTAGTCTGTTTAACAAATAGTCGCTCATATCTCAAAATCTATTAAAGATAGGTATAGGGAGTGCTAATATAAAATGATAGGGGATAATATTTACTTCTTAATTTCGAATTAAAATACAGGATGTTCTATTTAAAAGAATGAGTTTTCTGCATTTGAAAATAGGTCACTTTGTTCCTCAGTTTTGAACATACAGGGTATGTTAGAAGTGCGCGTACCGTTTCTTAGAGGTATATCTACATTCATAACAGCAAATTTGGAGTCTCTACTTACAGTATTAACGAGAGATTAATTCTTAATATGCAATGAATATGACTAAAAAAAAAAAGAAAACCTTAAATAACTCAAAAACGACAACATGTAGCTATAGGAATAGCTAATGAATGCTGACGTATTTATGGTCGTATAATCTAAAAATGAATAAAAAATTAGATCATTCTATTTAAAATAACAAAGTTGACGTCCATTTCCGGTCAATCGGAAGTGATATTTTGGTTAAAGTATTTCACATTTATAGTTTCAATCGAACGGATAATGGTGCCAAAATCTCAAATATAAGTATATAATAGAATATCATAAACTTTTAATGAACCACTTGGGTGGAATAACCTGTATATTTGTGAGTCCACAATTCGTGAAAAAAGCACGCCGCCTCGATTTTGTATTAATGTCTCAGATCGCTGGAAAGCTGTTTATAGTCTAATCGAACCTTCTAAAATGAAAAATATACCGTGGTTACAAGGAGACTTAATATACAATTCCAATAAATTCAACTACTACTATCCCATCTACGCCTTCCGGTTATTATGAACCGCTAAGATTGGCATTTTAAGTAAAGTCAGAACGATCTAAGAGGAAAGATGCTTCGCAATTGGCTCAATCACAAGGTAATGAAACATATTTATTTATGCAAGCTTCCTAGGGAAACAGACGTCCCCCTAGCGTCTCTTTAGCTACGCCCCTATTTGGCACATTTCACAATAGTTTTCATATAAAAACTTGTGATGTGAATTGAAAAATCCCAATAAAGAAAAATGTCGGAATAATATAGCAGGATTATGCAACCTTCAATAATTTGTTATTTTAATATTAACAAAGAATTGTACAAAATTGCACCTGTCCGATTAAGACACATTTATTAACCCATTGTTTATATTATTAGATCTTTAATTGTTGGTAAAATATAGGGCTTTTTCATTAATTATGATTCCTTAATATACGTAAATGCATAAACAGTAAATACAAAACCGGTTAATCGGTTTCCAGTAAAAATCGGTTTTCAAAACCACTTTTTAAAATCGGCGTTTAAAGTGTATTTTGAAACGATTACAGAATTGCGACATATAGCGATATTTAATATTCATATACCTTTTATGCAATTTTGAGAGGTATAACTGTAAAGTCGTGAATTATTTTGGCCATTTTCAGAGATAATAATTATCAGCGTCTGCATTTTTAAAGTAGGTATGTATTTCAAATACAAAAATATATTGTTAATACACAATAAATGCCTGTTCTCTCTTGACACACACACCAAAAGTTGTTTGTACTACTGTTCTTTTAATTACAAACTTTATTCACGATTGTATCTGACGGCATAATGTCCACTAATTAACCATTAAATGATTTTATATTACATCCCTCAAATTGCGTATATGAATTTAAATAAGAATCGTTAGTCATAATGAAAAAAAAAAAATTAACCGTTACAAAACACGTTTTAAAAACCGATTTCCAAAACCCGGTTTTAAAAATCAATTTATAAAACCGCTACGGTTTTTGTTTGGGGTCGATTAATCACATCAAAAACCGGTTTCACATAAAAACAGGTTTTCGATTCGCAGCACATAAATATCTATATATCGTAGTTTAAACAGAAATTTTCATTATGTAGCAATAAGACGGATAAAATATTTCAAGTTCTAATAAAGGCGCATCTAGATCTGTATAACCATGCGTTGGGTCCGAGAACGTTAAGTTCTAAAGACATTTTTCTAGGTATATTGGTCGGAGTAAAAAGAGTACACCCACATCTAAATTCTTTAAGCTTCAAAAAATTATTATAGTAAACGTCCCTAGAACTTGACGTTATCGGTTTAACTCGACGCACTTTTATGCAGATTTGGACGCATCTTAAAACAAACCAGTAGCAACAGCTTTATGTGGGTAAATATATCGCTATATGTAAGGAAAATTACAGAATACATGTATGTAACCAAACTGGCAGTAGTAGGTTAGTAGGTAAAGTAGGTCGGTTCTAGACCACTTTCAAGGCCGTTCTCCTCCAGGTGCCCCAGAGCGGAGCTGTAGGTGGGAGGGGCCGCTCAAGGCGATGGCGTCCACGCGGACGACATCCGCGGCAGCCTGGGGAAGGTTTTTGAAACGCTAGGCGAGGGGCCTTAGCCGATGACGTCATAGGCATATCTTACTTACTTAATATTATATAGGTATCAGATTCGATTAGGAATTCTAGAAACTTATATAGAACTATAATGAATTTCTAATATTAAATAATATAATTAAATATGCTTTCTTTGTTATACGGGGTAAAAATTAAAGTAGTATAAATTATTTTATTTATTTAATATTATATATCATATTCGATTATGAATTCAAGAAACTTAATAACTATAATGGAATTCTAACATTAAATAAATACATATGTCTTTTTATTATACACATTAAAATTTAAAATAGGATAAATTATTTTACTAATTATTACTTTTCAATTAAAACTTGAACGAACACATGTATTAAGAATGTAGACGTCAGCGCTATGCATTGAAACATTCCATCGACCTCCGCGTAAGAGACAATTGCTGTGTAAGCGATTCTATGGACTTGTCGTTTCTTGTTTATCCATACGGATAATATCTAGACAATTTTAAATTACAGCACCGTTTTAAATAATCGTCTGAATAGTATTTTTTATGCAAGAAAAAATTAGACAATAAATGAATGTGATTACGAAGTCCTGATATTTATTAAATTAAGGTGAAAGCTAACATTAAATAATATAATTCATTTTTTCTTGTTATACACCTTAAAATCTAAAATAGCATAAATTATTTTACTAATTAATATTTTTCAATTAGAACCTAAACGAGCATATTTGATTATGCTAAAAATAAACCTGGATGCAATAAGAATACAATAAAATAGTATAAATTATTTCACTTATTTAATATTACATATATTCGATTAAGAATTAAACGAACTTAATAAACTATAATGAAATTCTAACATTAACATTAACATTTAATACTTTTCTTGTTATATCGATTAAAATTTTATTAAATACTGCTTTAATAATTTGACGCAGATGTAGACGTCAGCGCTATGCTTTGACACATTCCATAGACACCCGTATATGCGACAATCGCTGCGTAAGCGTTCTTACGAACTACAGAGCCATTTTAAATAATCGTTGGATTTAACGTTAAGTAATATAACTACATACTTTTTTTCTTGTTATACCAATTAAAATCAAAAATAGCATAAATTATTTTACTAATTAATATTTTTCAATTAGAACCTAAACGAGCATATTTGATTATGTTGAAAATAAACCTCCATGCAATAAGAATACAATAAAATAGTATAAATTATTTTACTTATTTAATATTACATAGCATATTCGATTATGAATTAAAGGAACTTAGTAAACTATAATGAAATTCTGCATACTTTTTCTTGTTATATCAATTAAAATTTGAAATGGTATAAATTACTTTACTAATTACGACTCTTTCAATTAGAACTTAAACGAGCATATTTGATTATGTTAACAATGGACCTAGATGCAATAAGATTGTAAAAATTCGGTCTATTGCCGTATATGCAACAATCGCTGCCTAAGCGATCGCACAGACTTGTTGTTTCTTGTTTATCGATATCGCGAATTGATAGGTCGGCCAAAATATCGGTACAGGTGTCCGAATGGCAAACTTTTTAAAACGTTAGTATACAGTTATTACGTGAGAGCTCTTCATGGACAGTTTTACATATATTCAACGGGAGGGAGGAGGTGCGGGGAACTTGATAGAAAAGAAGCGAATCCGAAAAAAGAATTCAGTTATTCTATTACTTATGAGTACGCAATAAATAGACATGGATAAACTAAAAGAAGTAGGCGAATTTAAATTAAACATAAAAATATTTAATCTAGTGAAGAACAAAAAGTATAAAGTTACGAATATTCGAAAAACACTAACAGGATACGGACCGGCTGTAATCGTTGAATTGGATGGAAAGTATGAATCTTTTCTTCCTAAACGCTACTCGAAGTTAGAGGAGCAGGACTTCGAGGAAATACGAAAACAAAACCTATTTCTATGCGTTACGGAGGTGAGGGAAGTGGCCGGAAATAAATGCGCCATTATTACATTTATGGAATAGAAAGGACCAAAAATTAGAGGTATATGCAGATAGATATTTTTATAGTTTCCTTGAGTTCTTACTCTTTTTCTTTTTAGATTTCAGTTTTAGCCTGTTGGACAGTTACTCAGAGTTGTATTTCGTGCAGAACCGTGTTCCCCTTACTACTTGATTGCAACCTCAGAGAAGATTATAGCAATTACGAAGTTAAGATCACGTTAAAATTTTATATGAATTTATATAGTGTATAAAAAATTATTTTAATTATATACATATATACTTTAATTGTAAAACATTTATAATTGAAATCTCTAATAAAAGTATTGCTTTAAGTATTGGCCATAGTGTAATATTTAAACGCATATACAGGAATATCAACATGGGATTAATCAAATGATAGGTCGAAAAAAATATGTGAAAATAAACTAAACAAACTTAACTAAAAATTATATAAAGATCTGATGTCTTTGTCTAATATTTAAATGATACTTGCAAGGAAAAAAATAAAGGTTTTAATGTATTTAAAAATGTTTTATTTTCTCAAACAAAGAGTCATCAAAAGTTTGTTCGGTTTATTTTTTACGCGAAATTGTTAACTTAACAATTTACGCATAGCGGTTACAGACCCGTTCCAACGTTCGAATGACATTCGTATTTTTGAAACGTCATCATATTGTTATATATGATAGTTCTTCCCTTTCTTCTTGTGAAAAACGTTATTAAGCTTAAAAAATCATAAAAAATAATTTAGAGGTCCATTCTGTTATATGCAGATCTATGGTGTTTGTTATGTCTGAACAATGCTTGCAGATTAGGACACAACACGTGCACGCAGTACAGTGTAGGATACTATTTCAAATGGGTTTATGATGATGACGAACTTTTGTATTAAGCTGTTAATTGTGTACAGTGGTTTGTACAAGAACTCACAGAGAACGGGGCTTATAGTAATAATGACAAAGAATAGATTAATACATTTTTAAAAAATATTTTTACTAGAGAGTTACAGCCTTCTTCGCTTTCCTCAACACTTTTATCTTTTTCACTAAGACCACCTAAATTATGGCACCAGGTAGTGCAACAAATAATTCATGAACTAATATGCATTGTTCTTTCTCAGCACGCACCAAAAATTTTAATTAGTTCTTAGAGTTTTTTCTAAGCTCAAAGTTTTAAGATTTCAGTACAAAAAAATGACAAACCTATTTGAATAGTTACTTACAATTGCATGTTGTGGTGAATCGCGTTTACCTTACTGTTTAAATAGATAGAAAGAAATAATAATTTTTTAAGATTGAGTTGGAATTTTAAAACAATCTCTAATTAAAAAGCAATGCTTATATTATTTTTTCTGGAAAAATTTTCGAAGTCAGCAGTATGCATTCTTTTGATGGTATTTATAGAACAGTATCTTATACCTCTTATCCGCATACCCACCTCATTTAATGTATTTGTATATGATGAAAAACTTTGTTTTTGACTTGAAAAAATGGTGAAACGTCATGTATTTTATAAAGGTGAAAAAATCATAAAAAATAAAATAACTATTTATTGATTAAAAACTATTTATTACGTATTTAAAAAACTATTTTAAAAAAAAAATTCCATCGTGGTGGCGATCTGAAACAGATATACATATTACAAGTGTAGAATATTCATAGCAAACTAATTAACTTGTTTTCATACCTATAAAAATGGATCGCCCACACAACTACGATGCCCTCTTCTACTTGAAAGTAGAGGTTGTGGCCTTCAATCACGCCACAATGGTGGAACCCCTCCGTTGGAGGGGTTCCACCCTCTCCTATCAAAATGATCATCGGTACGTGCTTAAAAAAAATGATTAGATTATAAAAAAAATATTTAGAATTATATTTATTGTTTTATTTCTAACCAAGCTATATATCTTTATAATTATTTGCAAAATCTTTGGACAGCCGTGTAAATAATTGTATAATTAGCAATTAAAGCAAATTTGAAAAACAGTAGTTAAAGCTGTTTGGAATAGATATTGGTTGTTAGAAATGAAACAATAAATGTATTGAAGAAATGTGAATATGTATTATATTTATCGTTTTATTTGTAACCAAGCTATGTATATTTATAATTGTTTGCAAAATCTTTGGACAGCTGTGTAAATAATTGTATAATTATGCTTCACAAATATAGCAATTGAAGCAAATTTGAAAAACAGTAGTTAAAGCTATTTGGAAGAGATCTTGGTTGGAAATAAAAACAATACATCCCAGGTAGCACCAAACATTAGTAAAATATTTTTTTGCCAATATATATTTTATATAGGAAGTGACAGATTTTTTTTTATTTCATAAATATTGCTAACTAATTTTTCTCGCATATTATCCAATGCATATGTAGTATATATTTATTTCTTATATAGGTATAATATTTTTTTCAAATATATATTCCATATAGGAAATGACAGATTTTTTTTATTTCGAAAATATTGTAATTAATATATAGAGCATATTGAGAAATACTGGTTTTCTTATGTTGCTTTAATATTGCTAATCCATATACATGTGGATGGTCTCGTGAAAGTATCTGCTATATGATTTTCCATTTGCAACAATAATTATAAAGCATTGATTTAAATATCAGAACTCAAATCTGATCTCAAATCGAATAGGAAACAATTTGGAATCGAGTGTGGTTTCAGTTAGGATGTTGACGCCAATAAACACTTTCTAATTATTGCTGTAAAACTTAGAAAAATTACATATGAGATTATGTCACAACACCATTCCTATGTACAGTAGAACCTCCAGTATCCGGACTAATTGAAGGTTAACATGGTCTGGATAATGAAAAATCCTGATAATCGAGAAGACATAAAATATTACATATGAACTTTTTTTGTCAATATAATTCCGGTAATGAGAGGTTCTACTGCAAAATAAAAAATATGGATTAACAATATTTAAGCAACACAAGATAACCAGTAATTCTTAACATACTCTACATATTAACAACATACATATACAAAAAAAAGGGTTAATGCTGGACGGCATACTTCTACAAGATAAAAAAGTGTGCTAATTTTTTTTATTTCAAAGATTAAATAATTCAAATGCACATTACTTAGATATACAAGATTTTGATTGCGCTAGGTATACTGATACTGTTTTTTAATGATTCATCTGGTACCTCATATGTCGATCTCATTCTTGTGGCAACTGGATTAAATTTTATACAACAATTGGACATTGTTTATCAGCAAATATTCCACACCAACAATCGCCTCAAGACATCTGCAACACATCAACTTTTGTATAAAAACATCTTACTACTCATATACTGTACAACTTACCACTAAAACTGGGGTGCTCGTAGAACTTAGACCGCTGATAGCTAAAATCGAAATATACTAATATATAATTTTTGGCAGTATTTTAAAACCTTGATGGAAGTTTTTATGCAACTATTGTATTAAGGAAACAAAATTTAAATAAAACAACAACAAACATGTATATAATATTGCAATTATTGTCTACTTTTAAAAGCCTTGCCTACCTGTATCAACGCTGTCATAACAGCATTCGTCTCATTCTCGTTGTTTCATCCTTCTGTCATCTTTACTACAAAAAAATTCTTGTTAATGTACTGCATCGTGTAACCATTCCTCTTACCATCAATTGCTGTTTTTGCTATATTTTGCAATATCCCCAATATGTTCACCGATGTTTTCATATTTGTTATGCATATCTCCATTCTGTAGGCTGCTAATTTCATATTTTTTAAGTGTGTGTTTGACCAAATGATACTTATGACAATTTCGAGTTGGACGACATACCTCTATCCTGTAACATTATTTTTGTAAACATGCAGTAACACCTGCGTTGTAACAGTTCTTAACCTATTAATTTATAATTACCATACTTACAGTTGTCAATTATAACCAGTGCAATGTTTATTCACGACTTCTGTTCTTATAACCACAATCATGACCACAAAACACACACACCACTGCTATGACTCCACTCACCACTCACGTGATGCACACGTTGCTTGTCGTTGTTTACGATACGATATAATGCACTAACTCACGTGACTCAAAACAGCAGTAGGATTGGACAACCGCAGATGAAAAATTTGTAAAACCTAAAGCCAGTAATTTAATACTTCAAATACAAATTAAAATAATAAGAGAAAGATATTAATTTTTGTTAAAATAGAGTATATTTTGTACATGCGTTATTCTACTTAAAAATATATTATTAATTCTTTCAATATTACGAACACGAATTATGTTGTATGATAAATGTTTAAGATATTCGATTAAAATGCTGTTAGAAGCCATGAATTAAAATTTTTAATAGATAACCGAAATTATGACCAACCCAATCTGTGCTTTGTTTTTTACATGAATATCCCAAAGTGTAACAAAACACTACTTTTGTTGGTTAAGTAAAACCTGATAATATTTATCATGTATGTAGATATAATAGTTGTTAAATATTAAATTCATGTTGTATAAATATTGTGTGCTACATGATTATATTTCCCATATAAAATAATATTAAATAAATATTTTCGTAAAACCAAAATAAGATATTGGAAAACGATTATAAAATAAATATTCAAAAAATATTTTGCAATCAATATTAAACTCGCAATATTTTATAAATATTGCTTATATGTTGAATGTTAACTTTTGGTTTGGAATGTGTGATATAAATATTGTTTCCATGTATAATAAATATGATTTTTAAATATATATGCACAGTTATAAACAAATATTATATAAATGTGTTGTTTATGTTGGAAATATTTCTCATACATATAATATTTGTAAAATATAAAATAGATATTTTATAAATATTGTGTGCTACCTGGGATGTATTGAAAAAATGTGAATATGTATTGAAAAATGTGAATATGTATTGCCGAAATAAAATCAAGAATTTTTTGAATTATATTACTTACCCTTAAAGCAGACGGTAGATGATTTTGTAAATATTCCACTATTTGGGTTTCTAGAAGAAAAAAGAAATATAAATAACACACGATCTATTAAAAAACATTCTTCTTACCCATTGTTCAAATATTTTAAAATGGCTAGATAAGTAAATGAAGGTATATATATAACTTATTGAAAAATCGCAAAAGATGCAGTTTACAAAAATAAGTGAGTGATAGATAAAGAAGGAAATGTTCCATTAGAAAGAACGATGTGTAGATACATACTTCCATATAATGTTAATATTACTGTCGCTTAACAAGAAACTGGAAACCTTATTTCCGTGAGAACAAAGCATGAAAATACTTATATCAACTTAATGCCAACGATAGTTGACTCGACTGTTTATATTTCTTTAGTACAATCGACAACATACGAGGCACACTCTTTAAATACTTCATAATCGAGTAAGAGTTGATTATTGCTATTGCCTAGATCAGTGCTCCGCAACGCTTTCTCAACCACGGCACACCCAAACCGCTCACAGTATTTTTGCGGCACACTATACACGATAAAAAAAAGAAGAGCATGATAATAAATTTTCAATTCAACTTTGCATTTTTTTATTAAGTTCATTGAGGTGCTCAAATATGTCAGCCATGTTGCACGTTTGGCTATCCACTGATGATCTTCGAATAAGTGGTACAGTTCAAGCATATTTTGATTGAACATGAATTGACTACCCTCATCGCGAAGCTCAAATGATCTCAAATGATGAACTTTGCCTTTGGATAACCAATGCACTTCAGTATAAAACAATAAGGAATGATAATTTGATCCCATTTCTTGACAGAGTGCTTCAAAAATTCACAAATTTAGGACTCTTGTTTTAATAATATTTATAATGTTGACGCACTCGTTCATAGTTTACAATAGTTCTGCTGGTAATATCTTGACCATTAGTGCTTCACGATGTATTCAACAATGGATAATTTGTACTGTTGGATTTTGTCTTGTTGCACACGAGACAAATCCCTTTTTATTGCCCATCATTGCTGCAGCGCCGTGCGTGCACACACTAACATATTTATTCAACTGAATATCATGAGTTTCCAAGGAATCATTTGTTGCTCGCAAAATTTCTTCGCCGATAGTTCGCTCCGGAAGATCTTTGCAAAATAAATAATGTTCTTTTATTGACTCCTCATCAACGAAACGTACAATACTTATTATTTGTGCTCGTTTTCTAATATCTGTTGTTTCGTCGATTTGAAGCGCAAATTTATCAGCTGTTTTCATTTTTTTTGATAAGTATTGCAAAAATATCGCTCGACATATCAGTAATTCGTCTCTTAACTGTATCAGTTGATAGTGGAACTTTACTCACTTCATTCACTTCTTTAAGCTCTAACATTAATCGAATGATTTCCATCATGCAGGCAATATTGGGGAAAGGCTTATCCTTTCCCCAATATTGTGCGGTTCTTTTTTTTTTCTGATGAGCAATTAATTTTGCAACATAGCAACTAGCTTCTAACGCTTTTTCAGAACTGTGCCCGAAGACCCATATATTGCTTCTGCTTTAAGTTCTTGATTTAAAATTCGTTGAAAATATTTGTTTATCCTTATTGCGCAGCTGATGTTTTGATTTAGATGGCGAATAATTGCTTGGGACCATTGCTTGTTAGAAAGTTGTTATCTGCAATTACACACTCTGGTTTCGGATTCGTCTTTTGCACACATGAGAGCCGTATTGAATAATCTTCGTTGTATTTCTTTTCACATACTTCGTTTTTTTCGTTCGTGCTTGGTTCATTGTGTGAGTGACGTTGAGCGTTCTTTTTTTAAACTTGTACAAACAATAGTATACAATAGAATATAAAAGTTTACGATGTATATATGAGAATATGAACTAATAAAGACAAACAAAAAGCCGATATTACATAACGTTTTCTTTGATATCCAAACTTCAACTGCCTTATAGAAACATTACATTTTACTTAATTCGAAAAACTGATGCATGAATGATGTTTCCTTTTGGAATATATATAGGGAAAACAAAAATTTGCACAAGTTATAGATTCGCACCGGGCACACTAGAGTGGCTTCTTGCACACCAAGTGTGCCGCGGCACACGGTTGCGGAGCAACTGCCTAGATATCATAATCATTACATCCTCTCGTCGTCCTATTTAAGCTATCAGCTATTATATTAATTTTATAATGAAGAAATAAAACTTTGAATTATTTCATAGTAGTATATTACATTCTCTCATGAAAAAATAACATTATTGAGATTTAACTATGTTATACTTTTAAAAAATTTACTATGCGACTTTAAAAACGAAATAGTATTATAAATTATTTGTATGAGTGCTACTACAAGGATGTTATGTTTTGTTTTTTTCCCTATGAACTGACCATAGCTATTGTTAAAATCTGAAATTGCATCACATTCTTATTTCCAAATGATTAAATGCGGGTTACAGAGAAGAAATTATAAAATTAAGATTGAGTAACTATCTGGTTACATCTTCACTGTCTCTAATTACTCTAATTGTCGTGTACCTGTCCACGCTCAGGTGTGAAAGAATGTGGTACTGACGATTGAATTTAAACTGTTCGAAGTAGGATAAAACTGTTTAACGTTACCTCCAAGCGACGGTTTTACGATTCTGATTTCAGGAGCTATTGTTATTATTGTTAGAAATACAACCGGAGAAGATATAGTTGACAGTTGTTTTTACACAGAATAAAAGAAAAATAACTCATTCACGTTTATTTCATTACATAGAAAAAGTATTTGAGTACCTTGTTAGTATTTACTTCATTTGGTAAAATTGATGATGTGTAATAATTGCGTGAGGAAGAAGTGTCATTGAACCTTCGATTTCAACGAAAGCAATGGTGACAAGTTTCAACAATATTTAAACTGTGACTTCAGTTTTGATTATAATAAACTATAAATTTCTTACTTAGCGTAACATACCGAACTTACTTCCAAACAGTAAAATCGTAGAGACTCCTACAAATCTGTCGTTTCAAAATATCAATTTACTTATCCTTGTCTTATAAAACCTTACTTGTATTTATGTTGCTTTGTTGTTGAATTAGGAGATGATCTGTTTTGGAAATGTCGTATTTCAATTTTAAAATATTTGTGAACATACGAAATCACATAAATAGTGGCATACTTTTTTTGATTATTTTGCGAAACTGTTAGAACTTGATATACCTACATATGTAATAATTATGACATTTTAAAAAATATTCTTCATTATGTATGTAGCTTTATATCATTTGTGGAAGCATTTGTAAAATCACTCTTCGTTCCTTAAAGAGATACAAGACACAAAAACAATAATTAGAAATGAAAAAATAATTGCATAAATTATTACAATAATGTATATGGAGAAGTTTCTATGTCGGTGAGTCTCATTTGTTAGTTCCTAACAGTTCTACTGCACTCTAATTAACGATTTTTAAATCCGACAAATATTCTATTTAATTTCTTTGTAGGCATACATTAATTAAACTCTTATCAGAGTGATCAGTTAGATATATTAACCTCTTGCTACAGCTTACCTAAGTAATGATATTTTCTACTTTAGATAGTTTAATGGAAAATATATGACAAATACCAGGCTTATGGAGTAATGAGCAAATACTGGTAGTGGTATACAAATATAATGAATTTGACACTTAACCGTAAGGAGTGTTTTCTATTATATTTTACCTAGATTTCAATTCTTCAGTAGTTTTCGACTACCATAAATTATGTATTAATATAGACATATTTCACCCCTTACTACCATCAGTTCAAATCTGATAACGAACGTAACAATGATGACTGATAACGTTAATTGCACATGTAACGAGAATAATTTATCTGAGACTGCGGTAGAAGAAGCAAAAAACATTGGTCATTGAAATTATTGATGAGGATTTATTATTCAATATGTGAACCGGCTGTCTATATCAATAAATTGCAAATTAAGCAATATTTAGAAGAATGAACTTCCAGAAGCGCAGGTTTTTTTTTTGTCATAATTATTCACAATTTTATGAATATATGCGCGATTGGAGGGAAGAGTTTGAGTATCATTATAAAATATAAGATTGCCTGCAATTTAAATGAAAATTAAAACGAATATGTTAGGTGGATAATTTGAACCGTTGATATAATTTTCTATGCTTATTATTGTATAATACCTTTAACAATGTCTAACAGCACCGTTTCAAAGAGCTGTTTAGGTTGTTCTGGCTGCTGTTTAAGCTGTTCTAGCAGTTATTTTTCTTTCTACCAGTGTTGAAAATAATTTATATTTTTCCCCTCATATTGCGTGTATCTTACTACCACGGACATCAACTAGCCAAAATGCAGATATTAGAATGTTGATACAATTAATAAATTCATGCCTGCGTTTAAAATGTGCACTGGTTCTTGTTATAACCCGTGTAATAGTCTCTCTCTCTCTTTCTCAGATAGGTGTTCTTGTTTGATACATTGAAAGGATCAGTGTAAAACTTATTGCACAAAATAGTATTTTTTCTCGAATAGACATTGTTAAAGGTATTATACAATAATAAGCATAGAAAATTATATCAACGGTTCAAATTATCCACCTATACATATTCGTTTTATATTTCATTTAAATTGCAGGCAATTCCTTATAATTTTATAATGATACCCAAACTCTTCCCTCCAATCGCGCATATATTCATAAAATTGTGAATAATTATGACAAAAAAAAACCTGCGCTTCTGGAAGTTCATTCTTCTAAATATTGCTTAATTTGCAATTTATTGATATAGACAGCCGGTTGTATGTAACCAGATAGTTACTCAATCTTAATTTATAATTTCTTCTCTGTAACCCCCATTTAATCATTTGGAAATAAGAATGTGATGCAATTTCAGATTTTAACATACTATGGTCAGTTCATAGGAAAAAACAAAACATAACATCCTTTGTAGTAGCAACTCATACAAATAATTATAACTATTGTCGTTTTAAAGTCGCATAGTAAATTTTTTTAAAAACTATAACACTGATTAAAACTCATAATGTTTTTTCATGAAGTAGATGTAATCTACTACTACTGAACTAATTCAAAAGTTTTATTTTCTTCATTATAAAATTTAATATAATAGCTGATAGCTTAAAATAGACGAGAGAAGGTATGTAATTGAGTATGATATCTAGGCAATAGCAATAATCAACTCTTACTCGATTATGAAGTATTTAAAGAGTGTGCCTCGTATGTTGTCGATTGTACTAAAGAAATATAAACAGTCGAGTCAACTATCGTTGGCATTAAGTTGATATAAGTATTTTCATGCTTTGTTCTCACGGAAATAAGGTTTCCAGTTTCTTGTTAAGCGACAGTAATATTAACATTATATGGAGTATGTATCTACACATGTTCTTTCTAATGGACATTTCCTTCTTTATCTATGACTCACTATTTTGTAAACTGCATCTTTTGCGATTTTTCAAATAGTTATACTATATAAGCTTCATTTACTTATCTAGCCATTTTGAAATATTTGAACAATGGGTAAGAAGAGTGTTTTTAATAGATGTGTGTTATTTATTTTATTTTTCTTCTAGAAACCCTATAGTGGAATATTTACAAATATCTACCGCCTGCTTTAAGGGTAAGTAATATAATTCAAAAAATTCTTGATTTTATTTCGGCAATACATATTCACATTTTTTCAATACATGTATTGTTTTTATTTCCAACCAAGATCTCTTCCAAATAGCTTTAACTACTGTTTTTCAAATTTGCTTCAATTGCTATATTTGTGAAGCATAATTATACAATTATTTACACAGCTGTCCAAAGATTTTAAGCACGTACCGATGATCATTTTGATAGGAGAGTACGCCCTCGTACGTACCCCTCCAACGGAAGGGTTCCACCATTGTGGCGTGATTGAAGGCCACAACCTCTACTTTCAAGTAGAAGAGGGCATCGTAGTTGTGTGGGCGATCCATTTTTCATAGGTATGAAAACAAGTTAATTAGTTTGCTATGAATATTCTACACTTGTAATATGTATATCTGTTTCAGATCGCCACCACGATGAATTTTTTTTAAAAATAGTTTTTAAACGTAATAATAGATTTTTAATCAATAAATAGTTATTTATTTTTTTATGATTTTTTCACCTTTATAAAATACATGACTTTCACCATTTTTTTCAAGTCAAAAACAATTTTATCATCATATACAAATACATTAAATGAGGTGTATGCGGATAAGAGGTATAGAGTTACTGTTTATAAATACCATCAAAAGAATGCATACTGCGACTTCGAAAATTTTTCCAGAAAAAATATATAAGCATTGCTTTTAATTAGAGATTGTTTTAAAATTCCAACTCATCTTAAAAATTATTATTTCTTTTATCTATTTAAACAGTAAGTAAACGCGATTCACACAACATGCAATTGTAAGTAACTATTCAAATAGGTTGTCATTTTTTGTACTGAAATCTTAAAACTTTGAGCTTAGAAAAAACTACAAGAACTAATTAAAATTTTTTGCGTGCTGAGAAAGAACAATGCATATAGTTCATGAATTATTGTTGCACTACCTGGTGCCATAATTATGTGTCTTAGTGAAAAAGATAAAAGTGTTGAGGAAAGCGAAGAAGGCGTAACTCTCTAGTAAAAAATTTTTTAAAATGTATTAATCTATTCTTTTGTCATTATTACTATAAGCCCCGTTCTCTGTGAGTTCTTGTACAAACCACTACACAATTAACAGCTTAATACAAAAGTTCCATCATCATAAACCCATTTGAAATAGTATCCTACACTGTACTGCGTGCACGTGTTGTGTCCTAATCTGCAAGCATGTTCAGAACATAACAAACACCATAGATCTGCATATAACAGAATGGACCTCTAAATTATTTTTATGATTTTTTAAGCTTAATAACGTTTTTCACAAAAGAAAGGGAAGAACTATCATATATAACAATATGATGACGTTTCAAAAATACGAATGTCATTCGAACGTTGGAACGGGTCGTAACCGCTATGCGTAAATTGTTAAGTTTAACAATTTCGCGTAAAAAATAAACCGAACAAACTTTGATGACTTGTTGTTGAGAAAATAAAACATTTTTAAATACATTAAAACCTTTATTTTTTTCCTTGCAAGTATCATTTAAATATTAGACAAAGACATCAGATCTTTATATAATTTTTAGTTAAGTTTGTTTAGTTTATTTTTCACATATTTTTTTTCGACCTATCATTTGATTAATCCCATGTTGATATTCCTGTATATGCGTTTAAATATTACACTATGGCCAATACTTAAAGCAATACTTTTATTAGAGATTTCAATTATAAACTGTTTTACAATTAAAGTATATATGTATATAATTAAAATAATTTTTTATACACTATATAAATTCATATAAAATTTTAACGTGATCTTAACTTCGTAATTGCTAAATTTCTCTGAGGTTGCAATCAAGTAGTAAGGGGAACACGGTTCTGCACGAATAACAACTCTGAGTAACTGTCCAACAGGCTAAAACTGAATCTAAAAAGAAAAGAGTAAGAAACTCAAGAAACTATAAAAATATCTATCTGCATATACCTCTAATTTTTAGGTCCTTTCTATTCCATAAATGTAATAATGGCGCATTTATTTCCGGCCACTTCCCTCACCTCCGTAACGCATAGAAATAGGTTTTGTTTTCGTATTCCTCGAAGTCCTGCTCCTCACTTCGAGTAGCGTTTAGGAGAAAAGATTCATACTTTCCATCCAATTCAACGATTACAGCGGTCCGTATCGTGTAGTGTTTTCGAATATTCGTAACTTTATACTTTTGTTCTTCACTAGATTAAATATTTTTATGTTTAATTTAAATTCGCCTACTTCTTTTAGTTTATCCATGTTTTTATTGCGTACTCATAAGTAATAGAAAACTGATTCCTTTTTTCGGATTCGCTTCTTTTCTATCAAGTTCCCCCGCACCTCTCCCCTCCCGTTGAATATATGTAAACTGTCCATGAAGAGCTCTCACGTAATAACTGTATACTAACGTTTTAAAAAGTTTGCCATTCGGACACCTGTACCGATATTTTGCCGACCTATCAATTCGCGATATCGATAAACAAGAAACAACAAACCTGTGCGATCGCTTAGGCAGCGATTGTTGCATATACGGCAATAGACCGAATTTTTACAATCTTATTGCATTTAGGTCCATTGTTAACATAATCAAATATGCTCGTTTAAGTTCTAATTGAAAGAGTCGTAATTAGTAAAGTAATTTATACCATTTCAAATTTTAATTGATATAACAAGAAAAAAGTATGCAGAATTTCATTATAGTTTACTAAGTTCCTTTAATTCATAATCGAATATGCTATGTAATGTTAAATAAGTAAAATAATTTATACTATTTTATTGTATTCTTATTGCATGGAGGTTTATTTTCAACATAATTGAATTGAAAAATATTAATTAGTAAAATAATTTATGCTATTTTTGATTTTAATTGGTATAACAAGAAAAAAAGTATGTAGTTATATTACTTAACGTTAAATCCAACGATTATTTAAATGGCTCTGTAGTTCGTAAGAACGCTTACGCAGCGATTGTCGCATATACGGGTGTCTATGGAATGTGTCAAAGCATAGCGCTGACGTCTACATCTGCGTCAAATTATTAAAGCAGTATTTAATAAAATTTTAATCGATATAACAAGAAAAGTATTAAATGTTAATGTTAATGTTAGAATTTCATTATAGTTTATTAAGTTCGTTTAATTCTTAATCGAATATATGTAATATTAAATAAGTGAAATAATTTATACTATTTTATTGTATTCTTATTGCATCCAGGTTTATTTTTAGCATAATCAAATATGCTCGTTTAGGTTCTAATTGAAAAATATTAATTAGTAAAAATAATTTATGCTATTTTAGATTTTAAGGTGTATAACAAGAAAAAATGAATTATATTATTTAATGTTAGCTTCACTTAATTAATAAATATCAAGACTTCGTAATCACATTCATTTATTGTCTATATTTTTTTCTGCATAAAAAATACTATTCAACGATTATTTAAAACGGTGCTGTAATTTAAAATTGTCTAGATATTATCCGTATGGATAAACAAGAAACGACAAGTCCAAGATCGCTTACACAGCAATTGTCTCTTACGCGAAGTCGATGGAAGTTTCAATGCATAGCGCTGACGCTACATTCTAATACATGTGTTCGTTCAAGTTTTAATTGAAAAGTAATAATTAGTAAAATATTTATGCTATTTTAAATTTTATGTGTATAATAAAAAACATATGTATTTATGTTAGAATTCATTATAGTTATTAAGTTCTTGAATTCATAATCGAATATGATATATAATATTAATAATAAAATAATTTATACTACTTTAATTTTACCCCGTATACAAAGAAAGCATATTTAATATATTATTTAATATTAGAAATTCATTATAGTTCTATATAAAGTTTCTAGAATCCTAATCGAATCTGATACCTATATAATATAATAAGGTAAGATGATGCCTGTGACGTCATCGGCTAAGCCCCTCGCCTAGGTTTCAAAAACCTCCCCAGGCTGCGCGGATGTCGTCCGCGTGGACGCCATCGCCTTGAGCTGCCCCTCCACCTTACAGCTCCGCTCTGGGGCACCTGGAGGAGAACGGCCTTGAAAGTGGTCTAGAACGACCTACTACTACTAACCTACTACTGCCAGTTTGGTTACATACATGTATTCTGTAATTTTCCTTACATATAGCGATATATTTACCCACATAAAGCTGTTGCTACTGGTTTGTTTTAAGATGCGTCCAAATCTGCATAAAAGTGCGTCGAGTTAAACCGATAACGTCAAGTTCTAGGGACGTTTACTATAATAATTTTTTGAAGCTTAAAGAATTTAGATGTGGGTGTACTCTTTTTACTCCGACCAATTATACCTAGAAAAATGTCTTTAGAACTTAACGTTCTCGGACCCAACGCATGGTTATACAGATCTAGATGCGCCTTTATTAGAACTTGAAATATTTTATCCGTCTTATTGCTACATAATGAAAAATTTCTGTTTAAACTACGATATATAGATATTAGTGCTGCGAATCGAAACCTGTTTTATGTGAAACCGGTTTTTGATGTGATTAATCGACCCCAAAACAAAAACCGTAGCCGGTTTTTAAAATTGATTTTTAAAACCGGGTTTTGGAAATCGGTTTTTAAAACGTGTTTTGTAACGGTTAATTTTTTTTTTTTTTCATTATGACTAACGATTCTTATTTAAATTTCATATACGCAATTTTGAGGGATGTAACTATAAAATCATTTAATGGTTAATTAGTGGACATTATGCCGTCAGATACAATCGTGAATAAAGTTTGTAATTAAAAGAACAGTAGTACAAACAACTTTTGGTGTGTGTGTCAAGAGAGAACAGGCATTTATTGTGTATTAACAATATATTTTTGTATTTGAAATACATACCTACTTTAAAAATGCAGACGCTGATAATTATTATCTCTGAAAATGGCCAAAATAATTCACGACTTTACAGTTATACCTCTCAAAATTGCATAAAAGGTATATGAATATTAAATATCGCTATATGTCGCAATTCTGTAATCGTTTCAAAATACACTTTAAACGCCGATTTTAAAAAGTGGTTTTGAAAACCGATTTTTACTGGAAACCGATTAACCGGTTTTGTATTTACTGTTTATGCATTTACGTATATTAAGGAATCATAATTAATGAAAAAGCCCTATATTTTACCAACAATTAAAGATCTAATAATATAAACAATGGGTTAATAAATGTGTCTTAATCGGACAGGTGCAATTTTGTACAATTCTTTGTTAATATTAAAATAACAAATTATTGAAGGTTGCATAATCCTGCTATATTATTCCGACATTTTTCTTTATTGGGATTTTTTAATTCACATCACAAGTTTTTATATGAAAACTATTGTGAAATGTGCCAAATAGGGGCGTAGCTAAAGAGACGCTAGGGGGACGTCTGTTTCCCTAGGAAGCTTGCATAAATAAATATGTTTCATTACCTTGTGATTGAGCCAATTGCGAAGCATCTTTCCTCTTAGATCGTTCTGACTTTACTTAAAATGCCAATCTTAGCGGTTCATAATAACCGGAAGGCGTAGATGGGATAGTAGTAGTTGAATTTATTGGAATTGTATATTAAGTCTCCTTGTAACCACGGTATATTTTTCATTTTAGAAGGTTCGATTAGACTATAAACAGCTTTCCAGCGATCTGAGACATTAATACAAAATCGAGGCGGCGTGCTTTTTTCACGAATTGTGGACTCACAAATATACAGGTTATTCCACCCAAGTGGTTCATTAAAAGTTTATGATATTCTATTATATACTTATATTTGAGATTTTGGCACCATTATCCGTTCGATTGAAACTATAAATGTGAAATACTTTAACCAAAATATCACTTCCGATTGACCGGAAATGGACGTCAACTTTGTATTATTTAAATAGAATGATCTAATTTTTTATTCATTTTTAGATTATACGACCATAAATACGTCAGCATTCATTAGCTATTCCTATAGCTACATGTTGTCGTTTTTGAGTTATTTAAGGTTTTCTTTTTTTTTTTAGTCAGATTCATTGCATCATTAAGAAATTAATATCTCGGTTAATACTGTAAGTAGAGACTCCAAATTTGCTGTTATGAATGTAGATATACCTCTAAGAAACGGTACGCGCACTTCTAACATACCCTGTATGTTCAAAACTGAGGAACAAAGTGACCTATTTTCAAATGCAGAAAACTCATTCTTTTAAATAGAACATCCTGTATTTTAATTCGAAATTAAGAAGTAAATATTATCCCCTATCATTTTATATTAGCACTCCCTATACCTATCTTTAATAGATTTTGAGATATGAGCGACTATTTGTTAAACAGACTAACTAACGCTATCTTTAAATGTTTGTAGCTGACTCTGAATGGGATTAATGTCATTATTAAACCAGCATAAGTTGTAGCACTTCCATAAGTACGCTTCACAAGACTCGGCTAAATGTTACATGACATTTTTACATTGTGGCAACAATGCAACAAAGAACCAACGTGATACTATACTTATTGTAGAAGATATCTCAGTAGCTTAGATAGATGATAGAAATCATCACAAAGTCCCAAATATAATTAGTGATAGTGATGACATTGAAGATAAAAGAAATGTAATAAATTTAACAGAAAATCTATCCTTTTCTAACAAAAATCAAGAATCAATATGAGACAAAGGCTCATAGCGATATGAAGTCAAAGGTAGCCGTAAAAATAATGTTGATACAAGAATTTCAAAATAAACAAACTGCCGCTTCCGATGTAAAACATACAGAAAAAGTATTTTATTTGGCTAATATTTGGTGCTATCTGCAGTATATGTGATCATATTTACAAAACTTTTATTATATTCATTATTATTTAATTTAACTTATAATCATTCAAGAGAACACTAAGCATTTAAAAAGAATAAAGATTTCATATTTTTTGGAGATTTCCATATCATATTTAATTTTTAATACAATTACATATATTATAAACATAGATAATATTATAGATTTTCTTTATATTTTTTATATAAATATATTTGCAAATGTTTTCAAAATTCACCACTTTAAAATGAAAAGCATTTTTCTTCAGGCATAATCCAAATTATTCAACACGAATACCAACTGCAAACAGAGCAACAAGATGCGAAGTAAATTGGCAATGCACTGCTCGAAGACCAGCGGGTGTTGAAATTTGATTTGCGACCTTATTTCCGTGCCGCTGCAATCGGAAGCCAATTCTCTCGGCATTTAGTCAACTGATAATTCGCAGCAGACGAGCAGATGCATACGAAAATATTATATTATTGGAAGAAATGCCTACACAAGTTCGATTATCATCTCGTCAGAGCCGTCTCCGCAATTAGATTTTATTTTAGCTAGAAAACCGGTATTTCATAAAGTGATGGTGAAATAATTTACGAAACGATTTTGGTAGTGCAAATACTAATATACCTATTTACGTGAAATTACTATAATTGTAGATAGGGTGTGCTGAATGAACAAAAAACGCAGCCATAGCATAGCATAGTAATTTACATTTCACTGTTGGAGGAAAACTGTAGTAAGAATTATTACTACTGTGCGAAATTTTTAAACAACGTCGCTGCAGTTTTGTATACCACCGTTACAAAAAAAAATGTGAAAATGAAGTGAGAAAGAGAAGTGAGAAAGAGTTATAAACGAGAATTTTTATACTGAGAAACTTTGTAATACTCGAACACTAGTTCACGGATCGAATTAGTAATTAATTAACTGTATTTGCCATATTCTAATTTCCGCTAATGTTAAAAAGGACGATCTTGGACATACCTCAGTTTTACGAATTGCTGTTTCTGAAGCAAAAAAGTTAATGTTAAGACGGGCATCGGCCTGTCGACAAGGCAGTAATAATTATATCCACCAACTGCCAACATCCCCCGAGATTTACATATTGTCGTTAATGAAATCAACAAACAAAACTTCAATTATTAGTTTGAGAGTTTATTTTATTTCATTTATTTTAGAGATATTGCGAAAATTAAGAAAATAATTGATATAAAAAGCGATCATATTATTTTGTTGGTTCTAGTTTAATAATTTAACAATCCCATTACATTCACTTAAACAATAAGTACTCTTCAATTAACAAGGTGAGTATTATTAAGAAATAAGGATTACCCTAACAATAATTGTAATTAATTTAATGTAATTATTATGTTCAAATTATAGTAATACAGTAATTTTATAATAATATATTAAATTTATTTTTTCCAACTTTAAACGATCCGAGAAGGGACTTTTGGGGTGCGTTATTTAGGTAAGAAAACTCTATCGATTCGTTAGCAAATGGCTAACTTGACAATTCATTTGATGCATCCACGTGTCTCGTGCCAGTTTAAAAGGTTGCTGGTCATGATATTCACTTACGATATCAGAGAGAGCGCTAGTGAAGTTAAAGCAGCCAATTTATGTATTTGTTTTTTACTAGAATCTGAAAATAAAGTAATTATAAAGATAATTAAATTATTGAATATTAAATAGAATTATATGTAAAAATGATTAGAATTCACATTAGTTTAAAATTAAAAAAAAAATGTGGATTTGTGCTACAAAAATAGAGCAATATATTGGAAACAGGTGTATGGAATATAATTTAAAGTCATTTTAAAACAGGTTTCAAAGCCAAATGATGAAGTAATTGTAAGTTGAAGTGCATACTCGGGTGCCTACTCTACAAGCAAATTTTGAATTTGTTAAAAATGACTATAAAGATAGATCATCTTGCAATAGCTGCTAAATATGGTCTTACATATAATGTGAAACTTTATTTTTTTATTAATTGCAGCTTACCTAGTGTTATATTTTTATTATATTATTTTTCCGAGAGACTTTTCATTCTTCGCATATGTTTGTTGGTAACATTTTCTGTATTCCCTCAAACTAGAGTAAATAACGTTATCTTAATGTCAGTTACTGGTTTTCCATTTGAATTCGAAGTTGGGTTACCTGACAATGATAACAATCGAAGGCTGATTACTGTAATTTGAGTTTAAATCATCGTTCTGCTTGTGGCCACGAAGACGATGGCTGTTAGTGAGCATCCTTAACGATTTTTATGCCAGACTCTCAGAAACATCAACGTTCCACAATGTGTTTACCTAAAAAGTATGGATATAACACCTGAACAATTTAAATCTATACTTTGACCTGTATAATTGTCTAGAATTTCATATAAAATTTCCTAAGAAAAATGCTGGCTAGAATACCATTCCATGCTATTGACTGATACGGGGGGCTCCCGAACCTAAAGTCCGACTTGACTCAGAGAATCATCTGCTAGACCCGCTTATAGCGCTGCCCATGATCGCATCCCAGGTATATCCCACCTAAAAAAAGAAAATAATTAATTAGTTTCAATTCAATATTAACCAGTAAATTAGATTTTTGTAATTTATGTGCACGATACGTTAATATCGGGGTTAACTTTATATGAACCGCCATTATATTTAGTTATTTTAGGAATTATAATATTTAAAGGTCGTCTTAAAAATCTACTAAGATGGTCCACGATAATCGTTATTTTTACATATATCGATAACATGGATAGTAAATATTACCTATCTTACAAAATTTAGTATCTGCCATTTACGGATAGATGGCTCTGATTTTCAAATTTACTCTTTAATTTTGACGTTTTTAATTAGATATCATTTGCTTATTTACTTGTAGAGAGTGTAAAACGCAATATAGAAATGACAAATGCATGGCTCTTCACGATTAGCAAAGAAATACGCTACATTTTTAAGTAGACAAGAAGGGTTTAAATAACTCGTAAAATACTTGTACCATAAACATCCTAACTAGTAGCGAAAATAAATTATCTACATATATAAAACTAGTTTTTTTTTTCTGTGCTGCGAAACGTTTTCATAAAAGCCGTATATTACATAATAACACAATACATAATAGGACGGGTAAATATTGGAAAGAAAATAATAGAACTAAAACAATGCAGATATTTGATACATAAAAAATTGTGGAACACATACTTTAAACAAAAGACTTTTAGTTTATTGACCCGTAGTTGGACCGCTGAACTTTTTTATTCAATTACTGCCATTATTTTCTTCGAAACCTTTATAAACGAAACTGAATAACTCACATTATTATCAAACTGCAACTAAACCAACACCGAAATATAAATACTTGATAATGCCCTTCTAAGAATAATATTCTTTGCCTTTTTATTAGTTTTCGATGTATATGATCTTTTTTCCAATAATATTATCTTGACAATTTACCATTTTTCGAGATAGCTTTGCGGACATTAATCCTAATCGGATGTGTGATTCGCCTCCATATTTTTTTTACCTCTAATAACACATTTGCAATAAGAAAAGACATTTTTAAGATTACATATGAGCAATTTATTTACTTTTTTGCATACTTAACAGTCCTTAGCCACCTCCGGTTTGCTGGAAATCATCTAGACTTTTTTTTTAAATACGGCCTCTGAGTATTCTCAATTATATTTCATTCTGAGCTCATTTTCTAGGGTAGTAAATAACTTTAATTTCTGTAATTCACGCTCAGTAATTGTAATATTTAATTATGGATAAATGGACAAAATTAGAGCACTAAATCGGTTTAGACTATTCGGTTTGTTTAAATTGCAACGTTACAACTAAATATTAGTATTTGTCAATCATTAAAAACAATTCAAATAAAACCACGGATATCTAATAGTATTTTCTGTATGAATGAGGTGTTATTCAAATTCAAGTAGTTATTAAAGTAACAATTACTGCAAATAGCCAAAGTGAAGCGATTTCGGTATCTTCTCAAATGAAATTTAAGTTTTAGTAATTGCCTATTATTACTTTAATAACTACATTAGTTTGTATGAAATCGTATAATATGGAAAATACTAGCGATCAGTAAGTGGCACGCGCAACAGATCAGTATAGTGTTGAGAACGAAACTTTAATTATCATTCACATAATACAACTTAAAGTAATGTATTTCATTCATTGCATGAATAAAGCCCTTGTGCATGAAGTAGATCTTCCCCATTGCCTTCACGAGAATAAGCGTCATCTGGTAATAAAAATAATTTGTTGAGATCTAATTTTAATCACTCTTTGATGAGAAACAATTATTACTCGAAAACCACCAAATAAATTATTTTCATAATCCATAAAAAGAGACCTTTCATCGTTTAAGCACATACAGGAGGTTCTATTTAAAATAATGAATTATAGGTACTGTGGTACCTTTTTTTATAAAACACCAATATATCGGAGTGTATTTTCTAAAGGTACACAGTTAACATCGTATTATATTTCCGAAATGTCAAATTGCTATCTAGAATACAGCCCGAGTAATAAAAGACGGACTTACTATTGTTGTACTCTACTATTGCTGTATAGTATCTGATATTCAGTTTTACTTTTTTTTCAAACTGTTTTACCACAGCAACATGGATCGTACTTTCACACAACAAATGTAGGAGGGGTGTAGGAGCATATTTGACGAAAGTTTGGTGTGTGTCTTCGAAGGGATGACTTACTTTCTGGAGGCCCCAAAAATATTTTTTTCATTAGTTAAAATTGTGAGAGCGAGATCATTTTTTTAAGTGGGAATACTAGTCAAGCAAATTATTTTTATAAAATTATAAATCGATTGGTAAAGAGAGGTAGAGATAAAAAATAAAATAGTTTGGAGGCTAGTTGCTTCTATCAACCCCCCTATCAGTTGTAGGGAGCTGAAATTTTGCACAACGCATTATCTTCATAAATCGCAACTTTTGTATAGGTTTTCAATACGATCTCTTCGGAGGCACTTTGTAGGTACTTCTATTATGAAATTTAAACATATAAACTCAAATTCAACTTACAAAAAATACATAAGTACATGAATACTAAAGCAGAACACACACTGGATCGACTGAGTTCGGTCGACTCGCAAAAGAGCAATCGGCAGTTTTGCTACACGTGAAGTTAAATAAAGGGCCGCGCACTGGTTCTGCATTTTCCGATGCTAGGCGATGCGATCCGATCCCAACCAGTGGGCGGCCCTTGATTTAACTATATGTATAGCAAAAACTGTCAATCGCTCTTTTCCGAGCCGACGAGCCGAGTCGATTCTGGTTAGGAATAAATACTAATAATAATAATAGGTTCTTTATTACCCAACGGTTTACCATTTACAGGGTAGGTACACTGGTACGTACATATGCATACAAAATTAATACAATACAATACTACCTATACACATACAATATAATGATTATAAACTATAATATATTATATATTATACTAACTAATCAAACAAAATGTGAGCAAGAAAAAGAAAATAATAAATTGAAATTAACTTAATGCAAAATTGTTGATGGAATTATGAAATATATCCTCATAATAATAAAAAAGGCGGAAATCAAATAAAACACCAAGATCTTTGATTGTATAAGAGGGCGTTAAAATATTGCCACCTATTTCATATACAGAATCAATAAAATTGACTTTCCTGGTAAAGCAAACAAACAAACACTTATGACATTCAGGTGTAACTTAAATTCAGAACACCATTGGGTGCTATCTAAATCCTCGTTTTAATTGGTAGGTAAATCTTTAAATCATCAGCGTATGCTAGTACTGGGCAGGATAATGAACCAAGCAAATCATTGATGAACAAGACAACAAGAAGCAGCCCTAGATAAGAGCCCTGCGGTACCCCTGATGAAAGACAATATTCAGATGATTTATATCCATTGTAGAAAATATAATTAGTTCTCTTTTTCAAATAAGATTGCAGAAGCAATAATAATGATAAACTTAGTCCGTACGTTGACAATTTTTGTAATAAAATACTATGATCAATTATGTCAAACACTTTACTAAAATCAATATATATTACATCAATTTGGCATTGAACATCAAGTTGCTCGCTGAGAAATTGCGTGAGTGATAACAGATTTGTTACTGTAGACCTACCACGAACAAAACCATGTTGATAAGAAGAAGTATGAGATTTGGTGTTACAATACAAACATGAGCAAGATGATAGATGGAATAAAATTTGACAAGACTTTTTTATATTCCCATATTTATTAATCCCTTTAAGAACTTTTCTGAATTTATTTTTATTACGTAAAATAAAATAAGGTCCAATTATCCCATCATCCGCCAAATGGAATAGCAATTACGTAAAAAGCTGCACGATTCGGTATCGCACTTCTCGTTGTCCCATATAAAAAATAAAATCCTCACAGGCTGAGGGGCGATACCGGCGAATGCGAATATATACGAGTTCTTTTCGTAAATCACTGAAGTTTTTCAACGCTACCCTTGCCACTGTCCTCGAGAAAGGCCTCAGCAGTGGAACAAGCGGACATGTGTCTGAATCAGAAACTGGAGTATTAGGAGCAATGCATACAGAAGGAAGGACGAGCTTGTATCCAGGCTCCGTGAACATAAATCTGTGTTATATTCCTGTACGTCACCTGGGACCCGAATTCTTAACTCTGCAAGTGGTCGTAATATCCGAATGTGAGAGTTTTATATACAGTACAAAACCAAAATAATTTCAATTCCAAAATACGTACACAAGTAATAAAAATAAACAATAAGAATTAGGTACGTGTGTACTTGAAAAATGTAAGTAGGTTAACAGCGAGATTATTTTTTTCCAGATAACATTTACATGTAACAAAGCTAATACAACTGAGGAAAATGACAGTGATGAACTCATAGGCTAAGCTGGTTAACAAGAGACGGCGTAACACATAAAATAAGTATGGATAATGGAATGAGCCAAGATGACTCAATGAGAACGTCATTGATATTACTCATCAATATGGCACTGGATAGGATGATTAGAGCTACTGGAATTAAGGAAATCATTATAGCAGCTACTACCCACAATGTAGCGTACACAGACGACAGAGCACTGATGGCAAGGAGTATTAAGAGCCTGGAAAACGCATTAAAAACAATAAATACAATATTAGCTCTGGGAGGCCTTGACTTAACCTTCCGGGCCAAGACATATTGCTATAAAAACACCCTCAAGCGAATGTTGGAACTTCCAATGCCGAAAGCTACGTAACAAAGTGGAAGGTTTGTCTATTAATAAGTCAACTGTTGATTCTTTCAAAAGGCTTACCTGGATAAAGGAGCACTGCTCTGGTGGACTTTTTTTTCTTATTTTTATTTCTTCTCGCGAAACTTTGCACGGGCTTAAAATTTTATTTGGGGTTAACTCAATTCACCGTTAGGGTTGTAAGAGGGAAAGAAGTATTCCGAAATACTAAGGGTAATAAAAATAAACGTTCAGCATTCAAACTGCTAGCTTCTGGCAGTTTTGACATAGCTCTAATTCACGAACCCTGACTTGCTGGAAGACCAAGACTTAACGAAGCCAATGGTAAAGTAATTTACGATTTACATTCTGCCAAAATATATTATATATATATATATATATATATATATATATATATATATATATATATATATATATATATATATATATATTTACATCTCTCTATCTTAGAGCGTCGGTACAGAAAACCTGTTTAGAGCGCCCACTTGCTGGATTTCATGTATTGACCATTTCTTTGCGTATATATTATTGCATATCTGCAACAAAGCTGTTAATAACAGAAAATCGACAAATATTGATCATTAAAATTTACAAATTGATACTCCACCGACAGTGAAGCGTCCTTACATTAAATCGTGTATGAAGCGCCCGTATTTTTGCCTACCAATTTTCATTCTTTGACACTTCAGCGTCCAAACATATACTTGGATCCATCTAACCGTCATTGGAGCGTCTGGCAGTGTTGCAATTTTGAAACTTAGAATTAGCCCATATGTCATGTTAATATCATACGGCCGCGTCTGTATTTTTATATTATCGTGATGTTATATATTGTTATATAATTTTATTAAAAACTATGATACCCCAAAAATAAGAATGCTTTAATATGCATGTAATAAGTAACTAGTAAATAGCTCTTGACAAAACAGGCATTATTTATACTGAGTGAGTTTTTTATCTTGAGACAACGGAATATCTCTAAAACACTGCATCAAATCAAAAAAAGATGAATAAGATTTGTTATAATGTAGGGAGCTCACTGAATCGTGCCGAATTCGATCCCCTCGTAGAATCCGAATCTGCAATACAAAATGGGGGTTCCCATTTCAGATTTCAAAGTTGTCAGTGAGCCCCCTACATTATAACAAATTTTATTAAGATCTTTTTTGATTTGATGCAGTGTTATAGAGATATTCCGTTGTCTCAAGATAAAAAACTCCTAAAATCCTATATATTCTGACTGGGATTTATAGGTCAAATTAAATAACACGTTTATATGTTCGTTGTTGACTATCGATAGTTGGCTATCAACAACTATCGATAGTTGACTATCGATAGTTTTGACTATCGATAACTAACGGTAGTTGACTATCGATAGTTGGCTATCGACAACTATCGATAGTTAACTATCGATAGTTTTGATTATCGATAACTATCGGTAGTTGACTATCGATAGTTGGCTATCGACAACTATCGATAGTTGACTATCGATAGTTTCGACTATCGATAACTATCGGTAGTTGACTATCGATAGTTGGCTATCGATAACTATCGATAGTTGACTATCGATAACGATCGATAGTTTTGACTATCGATAACTAACGGTAGTTGACTATCGATAGTTGGCTATCGATAACTATCGATAGTTGACTATCGATAACTATCGGCAGTTGACTATCGATAACTATCGATAGTTGACTATCGATAACTATCGGTAGTTGACTATCGATAGTTGGCTATCGATAACTATCAGTAGTTGACTATCGATAGTTGGCTATCGATAACTATCGATAGTTGGGTATCGATAACTATCGATAGTTGACTATCGATAACTATCGATAGTTGACTATCGATAACGATCGATAATTTTGACTATCGATAACTAACGGTAGTTGACTATCGATAGTTGGCTATCGATAACTATTGATAGTTGACTATCGATAACTATCGATAGTTGATTATCGATAGTTGACTATCGATAACTATCGGTAGTTGACTATCGATAGTTGGCTATCGATAATTATCGGTAGTTGACTATCGATAGTTGGCTATCGATAACTATCGATAGTTGACTATCGATAACTATCGGTAGTTGACTATCGATAGTTGGCTATCGATAACTATCGATAGTTGACTATCGATAACTATCGATAGTTGACTATCGATAACTATCGATAGTTGACCATCGACAACTATCGATAGTTGACTATCGATAACTATCGGTAGTTGACTATCGATAGTTGGCTATCGATAATTATCGGTAGTTGACTATCGATAATTGGCTATCGATAACTATCGATAGTTGACTATCGATAACTATCGATAGTTGACTATCGATAACTATCGATAGTTGACTATCGATAACTATCGGTAGTTGACTATCGATAGTTGGCTATCGATAACTATCGATTGTTGGCTATCGATAACTATCGATAGTTGACTATCGATAACTATCGATAGTTGACTATCAATAACAATCGATAGTTGACTATCGATAACTATCGATAGTTGACTATCGATAACTATCGGTAGTTGACTACCGATAGTTGGCCTTCGATAACTATCGATAGTTGGCTATCGATAACTATCGATAGTTGACTATCGATAACTATCGATAGTTTTGACTATCGATAACTATCGGTAGGTGACTATCGATAGTTGACTATCGACAGTTGGCTATGGATAACTATCTATAGTTGACTATCGATAACTATCGATAGTTTTGACTATCGATAGTTGACTATCGATAACTGTCGATAGTTGACTATCGAGAACTATCGATAGTTGACTATTGATAACTATCGATAGTTTTGACTATCGATAACTATCGATAGTTGACTATCGATACCTATCAATAGTTCAACGTCGTCGTGCCCACCACAAATATATTTATATTTAGTTTACAACGCAGAAGGATGCCCAAATTCAATAGAAACACTACAAGCATCTCCGTCTTAAGGCGTTATTTTTTTTAATAAATAATGTGTGAATAAAGAGCTAATTATACACGTTTGGATTATCTCATCAACTATTCACTGAATGGAACTAATCCTTTCTTTTAATTTTAAATTCAATACTTCCACTACTAATTTCTAGTGTGGCACCATCGATAACTTTCGATAGTGTTGACTATCGATAACTATCGATAGTTGACTATCGATACCTATCGATAGTTGAACGTCGTCGTGCCCACCACGAATATATTTATATTTAGTTTACAACGCAGAAGGATGCCCAAATTCAATAGAAACACTACAAGCATCGTTGACTATCGATAGTTATCGATAGTCAACTATCGATAATACTTTATATTTGACTATCGATAATTATCGATAGCCAACTATGGATATATTGGCTATCGATAGTACTATCGATAGTTGAAAATACCGATAGTGCCCACCACTACTATTTCTCATAACTGTGACTACATATATTTCTATATTCCATACGGAACGTTTTCAAATTAAATTAATATAACACTGATTGTTAAAAAAAAATTATTTGACAACGTTCCGTGTGGAATATAAAAATATATGTAGTCATAGTTATGAGAAAGAAAAAATAATAATAGAAATTAGTAGTGTAAGTTGAATTTAAAATTTAAAAAATGGTTTTTACAATTATATTAGTAATTATTATTTCAATGTTTATATAAAAAATTTAAATTGCTTTACTTGAAACATTGTCATGTTAAACAACGAAACGATCGTCGCAAAAAATAAATTTCAGATGAACATATAAACGTATTACCTAATTCCTTAGAATTCGTTAAAATCCCAATTAAAATATAAGGAATAAACACAAGATTAATGAAGATCTACGAAACAATATTAGTTTTAATACATTTTAACGTTTTTTGATATATTGGTTTGCACGAAAACTTTAATCTTTTTTTTAAAAAGCGCCGTAGATGGGAGGGGATATTATTTTTAAAGTGATGAATATTTTTTTATATAACATCGAAAGGACATCCTTTAAATGATAAATTAATATTTTCGAACACCGAGTTGGTGAAGGGTATGAAATTTTTTTGAGTGATTATTTAATTGCTGTCACAACTGGATTAATTATTTTAAAATGGTGAAATTATTTTTTTTTTTGCATCACCGGAGGCAGATGAGATTAGACATGTTTTAAATGATTAAATTAGTGTTTTTTCCAAAACCGAGGTGGGGAAGCGTATGAATTTTT